>CAKNXH010086311.1:0-10854 GCA_932178445.1 Andricus quercusramuli
ACACATTTTTTCAGTGTTTGAAAATTAAAGGTTCAAAAAAAGTATTGTGATCACGAATATCTTGGCTATTTTTTCGAAATCCTGATCAATTTTCGTTTAAACAATTTTATCACTGATTAACAAAAAATTGTTATAAAATCATTCGTAGCATCTCTGAGCGAGAATAAAACTTGTTTGCCTCCTGCAGTTTCTTGTATTATAAACCGTTTGCATTAACATTGTTTATTTTTCATAAACTCTTTCGCTTCATTGCTTATAACTATTTTTATAAATAAAAATCCGCAATGGCCAGAAGTAATTAAAAAAAAAAAATTATTAATCATTGACCTAAGATGAAACTTCTTACTTTTATGACATTTCCTTGTACGATGCGCTATTATTTATTCATAGTTTTTTAGGTAATATACTCTCTAGATCCGAATTAGTAGACATTTTACTAATTCAATTAGTATCATTATATCTGACTGTTGAACTAGTAATTGTATTACTTTCTACTAAATAAAATGGTAATATTTATGTTACTAAATGAATTAGTAAGGGTATTCCACTTAATGTTTTCTCAATACACTATCTATTTTTTCAGTGCGGCTAAAATGTGAACTCGTGAAAATGGGTAGAATAACAGCGTTCTGAGAAACTAAAATATTAAATTTATTATTGCTGTATAAAATCTTTGATAGAAAATAAAATTAGATATTTTCTTACTAACTTTCTAAGTGCTGCTTTAAAAATGTTGCTTCAAACAAAGTATAAAAGTTGAATAATAGTCTTATTCAAAACAATTTTGTTATTCGTACCAACAAGTGAATGTAAAATTATTTGCACTATCATTTATTGCCGCCTTCCAAGATATAATGAAATGATTTATATAAGGGTAATTGTCAAATTGAAGGCTAACTTGAAGTCCCAGTAATGTAACATTAACTTAGAAACTCGTACTGATTTTTTTTTATTTAATAAACACTTATTATCATCCTCTACAAAATGTTCAGTTCTTCTTTCCATTTCTGTTCATATTTACTTTAATTTAATATAAGAACACCCGAAACGTCATTACCGTACAGCGTGCCAGCCTCACTTTGCACAAGGATAAACTGATTTTCTCCTTTTTTTTTAGACAGTAACCTGAAAAACGCTTAACGTATCAAATTTGTAAACTTCACATGAACATAAATTCAATGTATACACATTTTTTAAGTCAAATAAATAATATTGTAAAAGCCTTGAAGTCTGTCCCTCAATTTTTGCCATTACAGACGTCATTACCGTGCATCTTTTTTTCTAGTAAAATATTGTAGTTACAGATGAGTAATAAATACAGAAATATTAGGTGTATCGTTTAATACAAGATTTTATCAAATTGAGCTTAAAATATTAACTCCCTTTTTTGTGAATCGGATATTGAAACTGAGAAGTGCATCTTGACAACAAAAACGTCATTCCCGTACGTGCGTTAAAAACCATTTTCGGGATGAAAAAAAAAATTAAAACCATTCCGTTACTTGCTTGGCGGTGTTTTCTTTTATAAGTAGGTGACATTTTATAATTAGAATCTGTTATTTTTTTATAAACATTGAAAAAGGTTAAACTTTAACATTTTTCTCGCATCATTATACCGTACAGTACAATAGAATAGCATACGACTGATTATACGTATGCGCGTGCGCATGGATTCATTATTATTTCTTATTTTCATAAGTACCCCTTTTGGATTTAAAATTTTTACATGTTATAAGATGAATTTCCGTTATGAAATATTTAATTCCTAATAATAATATGATTGCCACTGTTGGTGCTAAAATTTGACTACAATTTGACAATTACCCATAAATTTGTTAATAAAGTTTCTGATGTCTATCGAAAATTGAAAATTATGGTCTTTTTGATAATAGTTACAAATTTCCAGTCCACATGGTTTTTTTAAACATAATATTGAAAGCAAACTATTTTAAATGAAGCCGTCATACCATATCGTAATTAACTAACAGTTTGAGAAAGGTTTTATCTTTTGATCCCTAATCTGCAGAAAACTCACTCAATATACATTAGAATCTACGTTGATGGTTAACAAACATTTTTATTATTATACAACTTCCGAATCAAATTTTTGTGTTAAAATTTTTCATTTCATTGTTGCTACGAATAAAGAGGTTGTTTTGAGAAAGATTTAAAAGCTTTTTTTTCATGTTTTAAGCTTACACTTTTAATTCAACTCATGTTGAAAAGTTGTTTTTTTTGTTCAATTCAACTGTTTCTGATTAAAAATTAATTTTTTTTGCATATCAACTACTACATTTTTAGTTCAGAATTCATCTTTTTTGGAATAACAAATTTATGCACTGAGTTAAAATCTACACTCTTTTGTCAAAAGTTGATTTTTTTCTGTTCAAGATTCATCATTTTAATGAAAAATTTATCTCGTTGGTTGAAAAGTGAGCCATTTTGTTGAAGATTTGTTTTTACTTGAACAGAAAATCATTTTTCTTTCCAAACTGAAAATGTAATTATTCCAGTCAAATATTGCAACATTTTAGTTAAAAATAAAACTATTCCAGCAAATGGTTCATTATTTTAGTTGAAAATTTAACTATTCCATTTTTGGTCGAAAACTGATCTTTTTTGGTTCAAAATTCAACTCTCAACTATCAAATAAAAATCTGCTTGAATTATTATTCAACTTCGTAGACTTTAGAGACAAATTCAAGAAATGGTTAATTATGTTTTTGGTATTATTTGACTACTTAATTATTTAATGGTTCCAATATATTTAAGAATATTTTGTAATATCGATTTTCTTGAAATCGATTTAAAGAAAAAACAGGAATATTTGAATGGCTCCGTACTATGAAAAATTATACCTGAAAAAAACTGGAGCTATCTGGATAGAACTTGAAATTGTCAGTGAATGTTTTTTTCAGGTATGATTTCCAGGTTTGAATGTTTCATTAATATAATTTAAAATCGAAGATAATGAAGTGTAAAGCTTAGAAAACTTCCCACCAAGCAATCTTGAGCTTATTGTTGCCATGATTTTTAAAGTTTGATATTTATATGCGTATCTTTCTTTTATCGCATTATATTTTGATAGTTTTAAGTAGCTAAAAGAAAAACAGTTACAGCTTCGCAGTTGTTTTTTTCCTTGCAGAACCTTTAAAGATTATCAATATTCTATAGTTTTAATTATTATTAAAACATGTTTTCAATTCGGATTGAACTAACTTGTTTTTCAATCGGACCTAATTCGACTCTCATAATTTATTAATATATTACAATTCAGTTAGTAATAGCATTACCAAATCCTTTAGTAGATATAGTTACTAATTCATTTAATCAGTTATTTTTACTAATTGAATTAGTAGATTCTTAATAATTACCAGTAAAGAATCGGCACTATTTGAAATATTAGAAAACTACTACCAATTAGTAGTTTTCTACTAATTCAAATTTAGGGAGTATTTGTTATAAATTCATGGTCTTTCGAACGATTTCAATTTTCTACGGAAAACAGAAAGAATGTGGAACAGTAAACAATTTTCAAAATCAAAAATAGAATTCTATTAAAAAGTAGCACATGAGGACCCTGAATATGCCTAATTATTGTATAGCCCATTGATCCAGTGTATATAAAAAAAATCTTATTTTTCTTAACTGTTTCCAAACAACCAGATGGAAATATTCTGAAAATGGAAGCAGATTAGATCACGATAACAATTTATCAATATGGCCTTCTTATTGTTTAAATAGAGTTAAGAATGTTACACCATTACATCATTTGATTAAAATTTTCTATTTTTTACGTGTTGCATGTTTATAAATTTTTTAAATTATAATATACAGTCCTAAATAGGTTTATATATCTTTACTAATCAAATTAGTTATTTTTTACCATCAATTCAGGAAATAGCTTGACAAACAGAATTAGTAATTTTTTTACTAATCTTTAGTGGCAATCATTTTCACAAAGTTTTTCATTAAATTGCAATTCCCTATAGAAAATTAGAAAACTGTACAACCGAAACAAATTTTGAAAATCGAAAACAGAATTCTGTTGAAAAGTAGAGCTTGAGGACTCTGAATTTGTATTGTTAATATAGATCCCATTGATTTCTTGTCAGTTTAAAATTGTAAAAAAATCTAATTTTTAAAACTTTGTTTAAATAATCAGGAGACAATATTTGTAAACTGGCGACAGGCTACGTAATGTTTGCAATTTCATAATATGGCCTTCTTATGCTCTCAATAGAGTAAAGAATGTCACACTATTGCGTCGTTTTATTAAACATTCCTATTTTTCACGTTTTGTATTGTTAAAAGTATTTTTTAAATTATTATACACAGTCCTAATTAAAATTTCACTAGCAATTAGTTAAATTTTATTAGTTTTAATTCAAAAAACAAAAAAGCTTAAGAAATAGAATATACTTCTTGAAGCACCACAATTATTTATTCACACCCTTGTGAACAATATATTTTTCATAAATATTCTCCGCTCTTCTACAAGCCACCATTTTTATGTTATCAAAAAATGTGTTTCAGCAATTATATGCCGTTTTTTAAAGCTCACAAATTTTTAACGGAATAGTTAAATTATCAACCAAAAAAGATGCAATTCTTGCGGGAAGAGACTTTCAAATGAATAATTTTCAACCTGCAGTTGCCTTTTTAACCAAAAAAGATTAAATTTTTTCACAATAGGCTATAATTTTTCATAGAACTATTAAATTTTCTATCCGAAAATATGAATTTCTAACGAAAGATTTCATTTTGAACCAAATAGTTTAATTTTCATCCCAGGAAAATCAATTTTGATCAAAACAGTTGAATTTTCTACCAAAAAGAATGACATGTTAATAAAGTTTGAAGTTTTTTTTTAACAAAATAATTTAATTAATACCCAAATAATAACAGTTTTAACCAAGGAAGATGAATTCTCAACGAAAATTTGTATAGTTGATATTTGAGCCAGAAAAGATTTTGATTTTTAATAAAAACCAGTGGATTTTATCCAGAAAGATGAATTTTCAACAAAATAGTTTATTTTTCAGCCATGACAGATTTTTTAACCAATAACAAAATTTGCAACTACATTGGCGAATTTACATGTTAAAAAGACCAAATTTTTTCCAAAATAGTTGAATTTTCAACAAAAAAGTTAATTTTTAACTAAATGTTGAATTTTCTATTAAAATTTGCATTATTTTTCAATTATTTCATAATATGTAATAATGCACGTTAAATGGCGTATAAGAGAAAAGTATGCTTGTTGTGGAGGTAGAAACAAAATTTTTGAAATCAAAAATAATATGCGAAAAAATTTCAGACCCTCTAAAGTATAATTAATTTTGATTTGATTGTTCTTTAACTGGGTTTTACATATTAGAAAACTACGTGTTTGATAAAATTATTATCTTCGTAATCTGGTATAAGATCATATTTGAAAAAAAATAATTTTGGATCTTATTGCAATTTTTTGAAATGTCAAGAATAATATTCAATTTTTTGGGGATTTAGTTGATGGAATACTTATTTCAAATTTTTAAAAAATGTCATACACATTACCTTTTTTTGTTCCAACAACTTTCAAGGATACTAATTTTTCGTTTTTTTATTATTTTAAAGTGGCCGAAGATTTTCAAGCGACAAACATGAATTTTCTACGAAACAGTTGAATTTTTAATCCGAGAATATGAGTTTTCAACAAAAATGTTAATTTTCAACCAATAAGATGAATGTTCAACAAATTCGTTAAATTCTCATTGAAAAAAATTAATTTTTATAAAAAAAAAAACATGAATTTTCAATTTTTCTACAAAAAAAATAACGAATTTCCGAGAAAATACGTACATTTTTTACAAAATAGTTGGATTTTCAACCAAGAAGATTACTTCTCTAATCAAAAAGATTAATTATTAACCAAAAATGGTGTAGTTTAATTTTGATTTAGAGAATTAATTTCCAGTGAAAAAAAACGTATTTTCTACCAAAGTGTTAAATTTTTTAGCGAAAAAGACAAATTTTTTACAAACCAGTTCAATTTTCAAGCCCAGAATATCAATTTTTCACATAAAAGTTAATTTTTAACCAATCAATTGAATGTACAATAAAATAATTCAATTTCCAGTGAAAAATATAATTTTTATTAAAACGAAAGAACGAATTTTCGACTAAAATTATGAATTTTCCGCCAAAAAATTGACTTTTAAAAAAGTGTTTCAATTTTCAACCAAGTAGCGGAATTTTGAACGCAAAATGTAATAGTTGATATTTTAACGAAAAATGTTTTAATTTAAAATACGAAACATAGCAGAAAGATTTCAAGCAAACATTGGAATGTTTATTAAAAAATGATTTCTACCAAAAATGATAAATTTTTAACAAATTAGATTATTTTCAACCAAATAGTTGAATTTTCTACTAAATTGAAAAAAGACAAGTTTTCAACACGATTTTCAAATTTTTCAACAAGAAGTATGACTTTTTAGCAAAACTTTTGAATTTTGAACAAAGTAATCCAATTTTGTACCAAATAATAAATTTTTTTACCAAAAATATGAACCGTTAACCGTGCTTGGGGTCTGCAATCAATTAATTGTTCAATACAAAAATTATTATAAATTATTCCCAGTGAATTAATAATAAAAGTAACAATGAAACGTTGAATGGCCTAAAACGCGTCAGGCGTTTAAAAGAATGGTTGAGAAAAAAAATGCATTGGAAATTTTTTCTTCTGAATTTTTACGAATAACCCCCGAAAATTTGTTCGATTCAACACAAAAACATTTCTCTTCAAAATTAGCTATAGAATATGAATAAAATATTACTTTTCAAATATCCAATCCATGAGTCTGTTTTATAGGGTCCCAAAAAAAACCATGAGTGAAAAAATGGGTTTTGTGAGTTTTTGTCGCTAAGTAGATTTTTTGCGTTTTTCAAATTCAAATTGTTTCTGATATAAAAAACTACTTCGTACTGACAATAAGATTTTCATGTAAATTGTTCAAACAATATATTACTGTGCTTAGCAATAATGTTAACAAAAATAATTCTTTAAACAATTTATTATTTTTGTTAATGATATTATATTTGAATAATGCCAGAAATTGCAGTTTTTTCTGAAATTTTTCACTTTTTGTTCACTTTTGAATTGAAGTAAGTTAATATTTGAATCTATAAAAGATACTTATGGGGATGATATTTGATAAGTAATATTTTATTTTTATTGTCAGGCTGATTTTGAAGAGAAATGTTGAGTTTCAACTTGATTTAGCTAATATTGAGGATTCTGAAAAAAAGTACAAAAATGTCTTTTTTTCTTATGGGAAGTACGTATTAAACTTCATGGGGCTTACGCCATCTCTAAATATAATTTTTTTTCAAAACAAAAAAACATGTATTTATTTTTGTGTGGATTCAAACAAATTTCCGTGCGTTATTTATGAAAATTCAAGAAAAAAAAATTGTTGGACCACCCTATTGAGATACCCATGAATTTTATGAATAACAATTTTTTTAAATTCTGTTCTTTTACAATATAATTTTTTTAGCTGACAAAAAAAATGAAAAAGAAGGTTTTTAAAATAGTCATTTTTGTGTTCTTTAAATTATGTCTTTCCAGTTTCCTTAGAAAAATACTTGGAATAACTCAGGGTGAACAAGTTTAATTTAGCTATGTAAATATAGATAACAAATTATTCAAACATAGAAATGCCACGTAGTTTGTTAGAAATATTATAAAATGTACGAACTTTTCACGTAACCGTATTTCTGACTGGATTTTCCGACATTTTTCATCATGTTACGAAATTGAAACTATAATAATTACGAGATTTTGAACTGAATTTACGAAACTTTCAACCGAATTTTCCCTTACTTATAATAATTTTTCGACATTAATCAGCATCTTGCGAAACATGTAACAGCATAATTCTATTTTAGATTTATGATTTTAGAGCTATTTTTCCGCATTTAAACTTCTTTTTTTTTGTCTAATCAATTGTTAATAACACTTAAATTGTTAATAAAAATAAAAATAGCGGATCGTTATCGAGCTATAAAAAAGAGTTAAAAAATGCGTTATTTACTGTTGATTACACAGAAAAACAAGTTTAAATGCTGAAAAATAGCCAAATAATGCATTTATTAATTAAGTTTGTTTAAAAAATAATCAAATTTTATCGATACATAGCAAAAAATCATTGCTAAATAACTGGCTAATTCGGTGAAAAAAGCGGTATTTTATTTATAAATACATAAAATGATAAAAATCTGTTCAAACAATTGTTGTTTACAATAAAATATTGTTTACTGTCATCAAAATTAAATTTCCAACTAATATGTGATCGATTCCATTGAAAAAACTTTATTTATTCCTTCAAAATACCTGATATGGATATTTGTTCATAAAAATTGTTTTTAAAATAACAAATTATTCATTAACTTTTATCAATCCAACTAGAAAACTCATTTTGTCCATAAATTGTTCAAAAGTGCGAAGCAAGTAACGAATCGCCGCCAATCCCCACGAAACCATTTCCATTCACTTATTTATTTATAACAAATTCAATACATTTTTCAACATTTGCTATTGGACATCTTTTTTGGATAGTTTCTTTCAATTTTCTATGTATTTTGAATCAAAGCATTTTTTTTAAACCGGTATACTTCAAAGTTCAAATTTTTTTTCATTTTATTATTAAATAAACAAAAAAATGAACAAAAATTTGAGAATCGGCCATGACAGTTCGATGCGAAATTTTATTAGCTTTTATTTTAAAAAAATAGGCCTTGATACACGGAGAGGAGTTAACCGCGACCGTTACTGCCAAGTCCGCTGCCGTCGCGCAGAACTTGCGAGTGGGAGGGAGGCAGAAGCTGTTGCTGCGCTCGCATGAACCATTGCGGGCGAACCTCAACCGTTCTGGAGCGTGACCGTAATACGCAGCGTAGTTATAGTTACTCCACTCGCAGTGATAGGTACGGTTTATTCCGCAAGCATTACTACGCGCACCGTTTTTTTCGATGTGGGTAAACCTGGAACTACCACTTTGCCTAGAAAACGTAAGACCTTTGCCATAATTAAGGGCTCATTGAAGGCTCATTTGATAGCCAAAAGCCAGATTTTGGGCTCTGCCACTTACACGCTTAACTCACAAACAATGACTCGAAAATATAATAAATTTCGACGCTTGTGACAGCGAGACAAAAACATTCGAGTACGCGCGACGACGATCAATTGATATCGTTAGACTTCAGACTGTCCAATCCCATTACGGTGGTAACCGCAACGGATCGGGAATCTGGCAGTAACTGTTACTGCGACGGACGCAACAGTCGCTGCAGAATCTTTTACGGTGGCGCGCAGTGACTATCACGGCGTAGGAGTAATATTTCCGTCATCAACTGTCACCGTCGCTGCTCAGCCACAACATGATTTTTCTGCAGAACTCTTGTGGTCGGCGCAGCAACGGTTACGGTGAAAAATGCACCCGCTCTGGTTTACTTCTCTCCGTGTACACACTATACTTTTTGTCCTACCCTCCTTGAAAACAAGCATGTGAATTTTGCAGCATAAGCCGCAGGCGAATGATGCAATCACACGCCTATAGGCGCACGTGTATCACACGCTATTTTTTGCAACGCCCGTCCGCAAAAGTTGTTAGGAGGTGGTAACGAATAATACTAATTTTATATTGCATGGATTGGAGTTTTTGAAAAAAAATGGAAAAAAATTTGAAAAAAAAATTGTTCGAAAAAAAATGTTCTGAAAAAAATTGTGTGAAAAAATTTTGTGTAAAAAAATTTTTGGAAAAAAATTTTGTGAAAAAAAAATTTGGTGAAAAAAAAATTTTTGAAAAAAAGTTTATGTAAAAAAAAATTTTGAAAAAAAAATTTGGTGAAAAAAAAATTTTTGGAAAAAAAATTTGTTGAAAAAAATTTTTTGGAAAAAAAATTATTTTTAAAAAAATTGACGTTTATGCTCTCTTGCCCCTCCCCCCCCGGGGGGCTATGAAACCCTAAAAACAAAACTTCAATCATTAAAACATTTTCGCTCAGTGCAACGTATGTGTAGCGGGCGTAAACTTTCATGGGTAGCGGGCGTAAAGTTTTTGTTGGCCCGGCGACGGAGAGAGCATGCGCAAACGTCACTGGGCCAGAAGCAGCCACTTCACGCCTGCTTAACGTGCATGCAATGGCGCATTTTCAAGGGGGTCGGACTAAAAAATTTTTTTTCGACCCACTGTGCGCTGCTTCGAAATATTACTATTATAATATACATTACTTACTTGTAAATTTGATGGAAACCATGCAGGTAAAGAGGAGAAGGGCGATCTTCATGCTTTCAAGAAGCAGATAACGATAGCTTAATAAAACTTTATTTTCGAAGAATTTTATAAACGGTAACTCTTAGATTTGTGGACAATATATTTTGTATGCTAACGAGTATCTGTTACACGGCTTTATCTATTATTAATTATAGAATGGAAAGATAAAGACTATTTATCATTTATTCTAGATCTCAACATTTTTCATGTCTACAAGATTTATTACCCACACAGCCGGCACAAATTAATTTACAGCATTTTAATGTCTCATGAGTAACTCGTTAGCATCTATTACTTTATCAAAAAGTTTGATCAAGTAGCAGCAGATAACATGTGCAAATATTCTCTAAGATGATTTATAAAATAGACTTTCATAAGAGGACGTCCATAAACTACGTTTCCAATTTTGGGATTTATTAACCCCCCCCCCCCCTCCCTCCCTCCCTCTCCTCACCCACTTCTCTCCGACGACCGTAGTTTTATTAAATTTTCTGATGTTAAATTTTGTCGATTACTGGTCAAATAATTTTCT
>CAKNXH010086316.1:0-70582 GCA_932178445.1 Andricus quercusramuli
TATGACTATCTTTATCTCTATCAATGCCTGATAGTTGCGGTTTTTTGACAATTTTCACCTTTCTGTCCTCTTTTCACTTGGTGAGATAATTTTTAATTTAAGTTAACAAAAAAGTTGTTTAAACAATTTATTACTGTTTATAACTATCTTTTCTTAGGTAATTTATAGGAAATGGCGGTTTTTTCTAAAATATTTCACTTTGCTTCGCCTGCTTAATTGCTAACAATTGATAAATAATCATTAGAGAAAACTATATTTTAAATAATCTCTTTCCTTTTCGTGAATATATTTTTTTGAAATAAAACAGATATTTAAAATATGCTTTAAATTTTCTATTGATTTGAATACCTAGTGTTTCCACCTATTCCTAATTATTCTATTCTTTGTTTTTGCCTCTTGTGTGAAATAGCTTTTTTTCCAAATTAATTTTTCTTAAGCATTGGGAAAAGATAGAAGTTAAAGATTTGAGAAAAAACCGCTATTTTGTAGCACTTATCTAAGAAAATATAGCTTTAGACAATATTAAATTGTTTAAACATCTTTTCTGTTAACTTTAATTAATTATTACCTCACTAAGTGAAAAAAGGATAAAAGGTACAAATTGCCAAAAGCCGCAACTATCAGGCGCAATCGATATGGATGAAGATAGTCATAAACAATGAGAAATTGTTTAAACAATTCATTAAAATATCTAATTTTCAGTACAAAGTATATTTTACGTATTAGAAACAATTATCAATAAAAAACCGCAAAAAAAATCACAATTAGCGCCAAAAACTCGCAAAACCCATTTTTTCACTTATGGGGTTTCTTTGGGACCCTATTTATATTTCATTCGTATTCTATGGCTACTTGTGAAGAGAAATGTTGAGTTTCAACTCGATTGAGTTAATATTAAGGATTCTGAATAAGATTTACAAAAACGTCTTTTTTTCTTATGGGAAATACATGTTAAACTTCATGGAGCTTGCGCCACCTCTAAATATCAGTTTTTTCGAGAAAAAAAATCTATTCATTTTTGGGTGGATTCGGACAAATTTGGGGGGTGTCCTGATCAAAAATTCAAAAAAAAAATTTTCCAATGCATTTTTGGACCACCCTAGCACACGGTGGTCGGGAAGCAAAAAAAAGTCTGCCTGAAACACCTAAGAAAAGTGAATGTGGCATGCTCTTTCGGGTACCTAGGAGTGCTCAAAAATCGTTGAGACAAAATCTGAACAGATTCTTTTCGTGAGAAAATCACTTTTTTGTTCAGTAAAAAGTAGCAAAAATCGGTTTTTTGAGAATATCTCCTCAGGGATGTATTTTATCACAAAAGTTGTTCTAATATGATTTGTAGAGAATCAAATTACCTTTCTAACTAGCCCTATGACTTTAAGAAATAGTCATTGGTTGCCGAAATAGAGCGCATATCGGTAGGCCATAAATACCGTAAATTGATTTTCGGGAATATCTCCTAAAGGATGTATTTTATCACTGAAGTACTTTCGACATGATTTTTAGAAAATTTGATTACCTTCAAAATGAGCCCTATAACATTCAGAAATATCCATTGGTTACCGAGATAGAGCGCATATTAGTGAAGTCAATAAGTGAAAAAAATCGGTTTTTCCGAGATACTTACTCAGGAATGTATTTTATGAATAATATGATTTTTGGTGTTCGCAGAGGACTCAATTAAATTCAAAATGAGCCCTTGAACATTTGAAAATGTTCAATAGCCACCGAGATATAACGTCTTGACGTGGACCCTTTTTGATCATTTTTAACGAAAATCGTTGAAAATCAGTTTTTCCAAAATTTCTCATGACTTAAGGTGCTAAAGAAAGTCGAATCAAGATCTGAAAAAGGTCTATTCGCATGAAAATCATAGATTTAGTTAAGTGGCTGATTTCTATTCAAGGAATACAGTATGACAATATTATCTAACTCGTGTTAATATTCCATGTATTGTGTGCGTTAATAGAAAAGAGGTAAGCTTATTTTGAGTCCAGAAATAACGTCTTTTTGAGACGCAAGATTTTTAAGCCAAAAAGGTCCGAACCTGAGTCTGAGAACAAAAGAAAACTACATGGAGTTACCTATCTCGGTAACCAATCTCTCTATCTCGGTAACCAATGAATATTTTTGAATGTTATAGGGCTCATTTTAAAGGTAATAAAATTTTCTAAAAATCATGGCTAGAGTACTTCAGTGATAAAATACATCCTTTAGGAGATATTCCCGAAAATCAATTTACGGTATTTATGGCCTACTGATATGCGCTCTATCTCGGCAACCAATGACTATTTCTTAAAGTCATAGAGCTAGTTAGAAAGGTAATTTGATTCTCTACAAATCATATTAGAACAACTTTTGTGATGAAATACATCCCTGAGGAGATTTTCTCAAAAAACCGATTTTTGGTACTTTTTACTGAACAAAAAAGTGATTTTCTCACAAAAAGAATGTTCAGATTTTGTCTCAACGATTTTTGAGCACTCCTAGGTACCCGAAAGAGCATGCCACATTCACTTTTCTTAGGTGTTTCAAGCAGACTTTTTTTTGCTTCCCGACCACCGTGAGCAGCCTTCAAAGTTTAACCGATTTGACTAAAATTTTGAGATAATTTTTTTTCATACTCAAAAAAAATTCGGGAGTGATTATTATCAATGAGGTATTATAGGTGAAAAAAAGGCAGTATTTCCTGGCACTGCTATTCTTCGACAGCACTTGTAGGCTCATATAATTCTAGAGGCTAGACGTCAAAATTGTTACTCGAATAATATTCATCGTTCCGTATTGTAATCTGAACACTCATTGGAGTATGAATAACATGATTATGATAAGGAAGTAGTGGATCATCCACGATGATCGTTGACAAAAAATTTTCTTCTTTCGTTCGTATATAAACGTGATGGACAACAGGATCTGTTTCCTGTGCCATCTGTCATTGTAACGATAAGAAAGTTTGAAGGAAACGGGTGTCGTCTTATACCACCTGCACCTAATTTCGTAAGAAAAAATGACAATTATTTATGTAAATTTGTTACACTATCACCTTCATTAATGATAATGAAGTACGATGCTTTGTCTGTTCACATCATAGCGTTTGGCAGAGATAACGAATACATTTATAGATATTGACTACTATCATAAAGAACAGAAAAACCAGATCAAACGTTAGTTAAAATAATGTACAAAGACGCAATTTGGTAGATTTCGAAATCGCTTCTAGCATTATTTTCTAAGTATCAGCAAATAAACATGTGTAATCATGTACGGAGACGGTTAATATTTTCTTATACGCAAACAAATTGTCATCCGTGAGAACATTAAATTCACGAAAATAAGAATTTTCTCATGCGCATTTCTCTGATGCGCAGAATAGAGGCTATTTTCTATGAATTCTCAATTATTTTTTACTTTTAAGGATCCTCATGCACGTTTGAACGGACTTTTGAAACTCACATACCTAATAATCCTCAATAAGAGTTTCAGAAATAGTATGACAACTGCGTTAAAAGCGGATCAACATACTTCGTTTATTGACAATTTTTTTTCAATGTTTAGTTTTAAATACTTTCTCAGAATTATTACATTGTTACACGCCCTTTGAAACTGTTCAATTTTTTCAGTTTCGGATTTCAAATTGCACAATGTGAATTTTCTTCCTGCTTTGAAGGTATATTAGGCACCCTGGTGGAAAACATTTTCACAAGAAAGTACCACATTTCTACAACTAATTTTTTGTTAAAACATGTACCTTTTTGTAAAAAAAGTACAAAATTTAATAAAAAAAATATGGGTAAATACAAATAGCTGATTTTTTCTTGTTTTTTCTTGTACAAAGGTACAAAAATTAACAATGAAGTACAACTTTCTACAACTCAAAAATTTGTATAATTTTTCACTAATATTTTTTGACATTATTGTCAAAATCTACAAGGTATTACAGGAAACTACAGAATTTGTTGTTATTTTCAATTTGGGTCTTTGAAGTCATGAAAATACTTTAGGATTTACAAAAATTATTGTAGAAAATTGTAAATTTTTTTTTACTTGAATTTTTGTGAGATATGTAATATTATATAACTTTCTCCAAAGATATATACAATTTTGAAGAAAAATTACACTTTCACCAAGAACTTTCACTATTGTACTAAATCACATTGAACTGTAGTTCGATTATTGAAAATCGAACAATAACTGAATTTGCAAGACGATTCTGAATCCGTTAAAAATTGAGCCAGTTACACATTTTGAAGTCAAAAATAGAAAATTTTCAATTTGAAAGCCTCAAAATGAGGAATTTCAAATAATGTTAAAATTAAATTCAAAATCGTATATAATGTCCAATACTCAAGTACATCTATAGTATTCCTGAAAATAAATAGAAGAATCCAACGACAAAATTTGGACCATCGTCATGAAATGCTCCTATTATAATTTAAAAAGAAAAAACTTGTTAAAAAAAAAGTTTTTTCTTTCTTTTTTCTTCGGACAAAAGTGAAAAAGAAGAAAGAAGAATGAGAAGGCAACCAACCAAATCCACTTCCTTCTCTCTTTTTTTTTCATTTTCATTCTTATCAAATCACAGTACAAAAATATTCATAATATTATGAATGTAAATAGTATGTGAATGAATATGTAAAAAATTGAATATGTGAATATCATGAATGTTTTTGTATTGTGATTTGATAATCGTAAAAAAGCGTAAGAAATAAAGAAAGAGAACTGGAGGGGTTAGGTTGGTTGTCTTGTATTAAGATTATTGTTGTTATTATTTCAATTATTATTTATCACTAATATTTTGGGAAAAAAAACTTTCATGTTAATGATGGACACTTTAGAAACAAGCAATTTAAGTGAAAGCTCTTAATGAAACATATTTTCAAAACTAGTTTTAACTGGCAAAAACGCGAAGTAACCAATGAACCATTTTGGCTGAATAAAATGCAGAAATCACGTGATATTAAGGTAAGTCAGTAATAATGACGTTTTTTATCGTTAATGACAAATCATCGACAACTGACATTTATTGATTGTGAATTCTCTTTTGTTAAAGCTCCATTGGCTTCAACGAACATATTCTCATCACGTGTCTTGTGAGGGAAAATTGTTAAAAGCTCAAATCTGATTTCAAAACAATTTTGTTATTAAGCATCTTATTCTACCTAGCGTCTTTTTTCTGAAAACTTAATTTTTTTTTTTTTTTTTTTGAATGTCATTGTTCACGATTGAATCAGAAAGCACGCCTCCTATCGAAAAATAATTGATAACAAATTTTCAGCTCTCTTTTGGGTGAAACACTTCTTTTAATTTATTTTCTCCGTAGCTTGTTCGTAGTTGTTAAAGCAAATTATTATTGTTTATATCTATTTTGCTTTGCCTTTTTTCCATTTATAAACAAATAATGAATTAAAATTAGAAAAAGAATATATTTAGAACAATCTATTTTTTGTGAATTATTCTATCTTTTTACCTATAAGAAGATTGTTATAATCAATATTAAATTGTTTTAGCAACTATGTTTTTTAACTTGCATTATTTATTACTTTAGAAAGTAAAGAGTAAATAATAGTTTGAAATTTTAAAAGAAACTGCAACCATCGAGCAATAATATAGAAGGAGATAGTTATAACCAGCAAACAATTGTTTGAATAATTATTTTTGCTGAATTGAATTAATGAATTACTCACTCCAAGTGGACGGCATAATAAACTGCTCAAAAAATTAAATTTGATAAATTTAGTTGATTATTCCCTTCACCAAATTTAAAATTGCACAAAAAGTATGGAAAACTTTGAAACACCGCGGCTTTCTGACTTAATTATAAAAGAAATAAAGAAAGAAAATCATGATTAGCGCCAAAAACTTCCGAAACCCCAGTTTTCCCTTATGGGGTTTTTTGGAACCCTATAAAAGAAACTTATGGGTGAGATATTCAAAAAGTAATATTTTATTCGTATTCTATTCAAATTTGACGGGTGGTTTTCATATTCAAACTAGAATCAATGAAGTGATTTTAAAGGTAAAATACTTCTGGGGGTTTTTACGTCCCTGAATCCAAACTTGAGATTGAAATCACAAACTGTACAATTATTATATCATTGATTTCGGTGCATTTTCATCTTGGTCTCTGCCAAACACAGGAATAACCAGCACCGAACAGGATTTATTAGGTGGAAACCACCCCTCATATACGAGGGGTAGTTTCTACCCTCAAATTTGACTATTCGCAGATATAAATACAGAAGGTGTCGATGATTTTACCGAGCTCTAAAAATTTTCAAAGTTTCATCAAAATCGGCAAGTGACTGTTCCGTAGGTTTAGTAGTCAGTGAATGTAGCTGGAAGATAAGGTAACGGTCTTTCTATTGGCATACTAGCCAGTTTGAGTGTGGTGTGTAAATCATAACTTACGGAAAATTTGTGATGATCTTCACCTGGTGTGATTACTAGAGAGATTGATCAACGACCCTTGTTTTGGATATGCAACATCATATAGACATCCCTTACTTACCCGTACACATCCACTGACACCACTATAGAGTTGACATTTCCGAAAAGAATTTGACAATTACTGGAAATCATGACTGCCTTCTTATAAATTAGGAGCCTAACCTACCCCGTAATTCTCTACAATGAATTGCAGTTAGCAGACAGTGCACTGTAACAAACAAATCGGATGAAATCAGTTTTGTACATCATGAAGACGGGCACGGTCACTGTCATATTCCTTGATTACAAATGGTTTTGTGAAACTAAACTATAAACAAAACTTTCTGGTACTGTAAAATATCATGGTGTTCTTCTACAGGGTATACTTGAAAATTTTTAGCCAAACAAAGTGGGATATTTTCTGTTTCATCCGGGTGTTTCACGGACCATTAAGAGCAGGATTATGGTCAGGAAGCAGATATTCCTAGATGGGATTTGAAACAAAATGTTGATTCGCTACCATTCGTATGAGAGTGAAAAGTAATGAAGAAGGATTTTCATTAGTTATGGTTTTGTGAAAATGAACTATTGTCAAAACCTTCTTGCACTGATATATAAATGTAGTTTCCAGGAAGAAAATCGCCTAAGAAATTTCCAAATGCACGTTTACGATGATGTTCTACTACAGGGTTCACTTGAAAATTGTCAGCTAAACGAAGTGGGTCATTTCTTATTCTCATCTCAATGTTTCTTGGACCATGAAGAGCAGGATTATGACTAGAAAGAAGATGTTCCGAGATTTGATTTGAAACAGAATGTTGATTCGCTCCCTTTTGTATAAATGTGAGAAGGAATGAAGAAGGTTTTAGATTAGGCAAATGATTTTCTGTAACTGAGGTATACGCAAAAGCTTCTGGTACTCATATATGAATGTAATTTTCATTTGGGAAATCGCCTACAAAATTCTGAATGCACTTCTATGATGATGCTTCTCTATAGGGTACACTTAAAAATTGGTAGCCAAACAAAGTGGGATGTTCTCATCCGAATGTGTCTCGGACCATTAAGAACAGGATTATGATCAGAAAGTAGATGTTCCGAGATGAGATTTGAAACAGAATGTTGATTCGCTCCCTTTTGTATAAAAGTGAAAAGTAATGAAGGTTTTTGATTAGGCAAATGGTTTTCTGAAACTGAGGTATAGAAAAAGCTTTCTGGTACTCATACATGAATGTAATTGTTATTTGGGAAATTGCCTACCAAATTTCTGGATGCACTTGTATGATGATGTTCTTCTATAAGGTACACTTGAAAATTGTTAGCCAAACAAAGTGGGATATTTTCTGTTTCATCCTGATGTTTCTCTGACCATTAGGAGCAGGATTATGATCATGAAGTAGATGTTCCGAGATAAGATTTGAGAAAAATGTTGACTCTCTCCCGTTTTCATGTGAGTGAAAAGTAGTGAAGAAGGTTTTTGATTAGGCAAATGGTTTCGTGGAACTGAACTGTAGATAAGACCTTCTGGAGCTGACATATGAATGTAGTTTTAGGTTGAAAATCGCTCAAGAAATTTCTGAATGCACTTCTATCATGATGTTTTTCTGCAGAGTACACTTGAAAATTATCAGCTGATCGAAGTAAGTTATTTTTTATTCTTATCTGAATGTTTCAAGGACCATTGAGAGCAGGATTATGATTAGAAAGCAGATGTAGAAGGTTTTTGATTAGGAATGGTTCTGTGGAACTGAAATATAGACAAGACCTTCAAAGACTGATATGTAAATGTAACTGTTATTTCGAAAATCGCTCACGAAATGTCGAATGCACTTGCACGATGATGTTCTTCTACAGGATACACTTGAAAATTGTTACCTAAACAAAGTGGGTTATTTCCTATTCTCATCCGAATGTTTCTTGGACCATTGAGAGCAGGATTCTGGTTAGAAAGAAGATATTCCGAGATGATATTTGAAAGAAAATGTTGGTTCGCCCCCGTTCGCATAAGAGTGAAAATTAGTGAAGAAGTTTTTTGATTAGGCAAGTGATTTTGTGAAACTGGAATATAGACAAAACATTCTGGTACTGATATGTAAATGTAGTTTCCAGGTTCGAAATCGCCTAAGTAATTTCTGAATGCACTTCTATGATGATGTTCTTCTACAGGGTACACTCGAAAATTGTCAGCTAAGCAAAGCATGTTATTTCCTATTCTCATCTCAATGTTTTCCAGACTCTGAAGAGTAGGATTTTGATTAGAAAGTAGATGTTGCGAGATCAGATTTGAAACAAAATTTTGATTCACTCCCCTTTGTATGAAAGTAAAAAGTAATGAAGAAGTTTTGGATTGAGCTGCAGCCAGAATGGTACATAATCACTTTTTGAATGTCCCTTTTAAGTGTTCCGAAATATTTGAAGCCCTATGAAATCCTTTAAGATCCTATAGGAAGTTCTATAAAATACCTAATTGAGAGCCTTTCGAATCCTTTGATATTATTTGGTTTTTCGTTCAAATTTATCACTGTTCATTTTAGAATTATTCCACTTCGAAAATGACAAAAAAATGGCATTTTTTGCACTTTCTGGTTGGAATAGCTCAAAAATGAGAAATTGTGAAGCTGTCATTTCCAAAATAAATTAACAGCTGCATGAAATTGTCACAGCCGTCTTCAAAATGTATAGCCTCATCTCCTTTCCTCGATTTAAGAAAATACTACATCGCTTTCGGTTGCATGATGGGAATTCATGCTTCAAGAGTTTCTTCGCTAGTTTTTCCATCAAGGAATGCAAAAAAAAAAGGTTTCACTTTGACAAGAACCTCTTATCTATTTTTCTTCAGTAAATTTCACAGAAGCTAAAAATATTTTACAATTTATGATTTTCAAAATATAATGCACTTTTTATGGTGAAATCATTGAAAATTATATTTCAAAAGCTTTTAGGGTATTTTTGTCTGAAGGAACGTATCAGATGAGGATTCAGTTTGACGCGAACCTCTTTTTTTCAAATCAATACATTTCACAGAAGTTTGAAGTCATTTGCACTTTTCATGATTTCTAAAAAATAATCCACTAATACATGTTTTAAAAACTGCCAAATGTCAGCAAAGATAGAAATTAGAGAACTTACTCCTCGATATACGAAAATACTGCATCGTTTTTGGTTGCCTAATGGGAATTTATGTTTCTAAAGTTTCTTTGATAGTTTTTCTATCAAGAGATACTAAAGGCAAGGTTTTACTTCAACGAGAACCTCTTATCTAATTTTTGAAGTCAGTAAATGTCACAGAAGCTAGAAATTATTTACACTTCATGATTATCAAAAAATAATGCAATAATTATGGTGGCATCATTACATTTTGTGTGTTGAATATTTTTGAAACAGTCTTCACCTGAAGGAACGTAAAAAAAAAGTCGTACACCTTGATCACAAATGGTTTTGTACGAATGAACTATAGACCAAACCTTCTGGCAATGCTATATATATGTGGTTGTGGAGTGGGAAATCGCCTTGGAAAAATTCTTTTGCATCTGCATGGTGATGTTGATTTACAGTGTACACATGAAAATTGTTAGCTGTGGAAAGTGGGTTATTTTCTATTCTCATATGTACGCTCCTTGGACCATGAAGAGAAGGATTATGATCAGGTAGTGGATGTAACCTCGCGAGATTTGAAACAAAATGTTCAAATCGCTGCGTCCGTATGAAAACGTAATGCAAGAAACCAGGTTCTTCATTAGGCTTCAGAAAGTAGGGTACTTTTGAAGGGGGGTACCAACCGATGGTTCCATGATAAGTAGAGCCATCGCTCATTGTTACGATAATAGTGCCTTCATCCATCTGAGGATATCCTGTTATTCCACCTGCACCTAATTTCGTAAGAAAGAATTGACATTAATTTATAAAGATTTTGTACACTATTAACTTAAATATTTTTAAATATTAAGCGAGACCAGAGAGGGCTGGATGTATTATTTTTTTCATTTATTACTTGCCATTCCTAGCGAAATACGAAAGTGGAATTCGCTATTCAAATACTGCGAATCTTTTTTTTTTATATTGCTGAAGAATCATTTGTTCAAAAATAATTACTCATGAACAAAAATGCGAAATTGGAAAAAAGTGCCTTTGGCTTGGTAGAACCGTACACGTACTGAGGTGAGACTCATAGTTCAAATATTTATTATTCTTAAGGAAAAAGTAATTCTTTATGTGGAAGAGGCGCAATCCATTATCTATGTCAACACATTTCGTACTTGTTGAAAATAATAAGATAAGATGCTTCTTCTGTTCACATTGTAGCCTAAGCAGAGAGAACGAATACATATACTACTACGCCAAAGAACTGAAAATCCTTGAGGAGAAATCTGTTTTCGTAGATACAACATTATTTTTGCATTTACATTAATTGAAAAATGTTTCTAATGCATATAAAACTTCTAATTTTTACCTTCAAATTAAATGTTTGCTAAATGTAGCCCTGGACGAGCTATAAATGGGTTAGTCTGACTAAAATTGTGGAAGAGTAGACAGTTTGAACATATGTTGCAATAGATTGAAGCCTCATCAGATATAACGTTGAATCAATAAAAATGCATTAATCTTAATAATTGAAAATTTGATATCAATTCTGAAAATTTTAGGAACAAACAATAGTCTAACTGCAAGCTATTCGATTTCAATTCCTCAATTTGAATATTATATTAGACTTACGTTTCAAATGAAACAAACCGACGAACGCGACGAGTACACTTTTAGTGAAAACCTTCATTTTTTTTGTGAGCAGACAAATTGATAGAAAGAAGAAATAAGATTTTTTAAGAATATCGTGTGAACTGAGATAACAAATGACTGCTATATTTATAATTTTTATAACCTCTATCTGGAGGTGCGGTATATTTTGATTTCAAATACAGTAGACAAAGAAAGATAATTGATCTCAAATCTTAAAATTTTCCATATTTGTTGAATTTATCACTCACAGAACCTTCACAATTATGGAAAACACGTGTACAAGATAGAAGAACCGAGGCAGGCGATAATGAGTTTGAAATCATTTCTTTATCTTTTAATTTACATTTAGAACATGTATACCATGCATGTATATATGTAGAACCATGTGAACTGAAACAAAAATTATTTAATATTTAGTGAAATGTGTTTCGAAGGAGAAGAATACATTTTCTTAATTGTTAGACCAGAGTGAATGATTGCCCAAAATAACAAGAACATACGTATATGAAGAAATTTATGATAAACACTATACATTGTTTGGGCCTTACGTTCAGGTTGTAGCGGGACTTAGTATTACACAGAAGCCAGCAATAGAAGCTATATTTTTCTGGCTTCCTAAGCGTAAACTGTAGAAATGGACGATGGCATTTGCAGGTAAATAGTTGTTCATCTAGGGTCTAATGCTGAGAAGGCTTAAAGGTATGCACCAGAATTTTCCATAAATTTATTCTGAACTTCTGAATTTCTTGAATTTATGGAATTCCCTAATTTTTATAAATTTCGTTGATTCCTTGGAATCGCGGACAACCTTAAATTCAACGATTCAATTAAGTTTTTGAATTACATGCATGCCTTGAATTCTATGTGGTTCTTGAAAAAGAGTGTGTGTAAAGCGGGGATCAGACCTAAACTTTAGTTCCATTTTGTCTCAATTTTTTGAACCAATTATAATTTACAGTTCGGAAAAGATCTCAAAACTAGGCCAATTTATGTAAAATGATAAACAGAGAGAATTAGTAAGGTTTAAGTCGTAGCGGAACGCGCTGTTTTTGTTTTTGTGCAAACCAAACAAATTCTTTTTGAAGATTCTACTAATAATAATATTTCCAGTTGAACTGAAATCATAAGTTTTACAAACAATTATTAAACTTAAAATTTGAGATAAGTAATCATCAATATTTTCATTTGTACTGAAATTATAACATTCACGTACAATATTATTACAATCTGAGTTCAGGCAATAATTACATTTTCGCTGAAACAAAAATTATAACAATAAGGATTATTATTCATGGAAACTTCTACATCAAATTACAAATGGTGTAGTACAACGAATAATTAGGAGGAACAATTTAAAGAAGTATTTGAAACACGTTACGCTTTCTCTTCGTCAGATATTCTTTTCGGACATATTCGGCTAACCGCAAGAGATGAAAATAATGGAGGATGATTATAATAAAAGAAATTTCTCCTAATATTATTCTTGTTAATATCAGAAACAAATTTTATCAACAAATGCATTAACCAGGCAATAGTCAACCGAAATTTTTTTTTTTCGGTGTCTTTTTTTTAGTTAGGAACCTCATTATAACGTGAGCGAAATTAATAATTTATTGATAAATTTTGTGACTGTTTGGAATAAATATATTAAACAAGTGCAATATTCGGGCATCTGTCAATTATCGAAGGGAAAATTCTTTTTGTTTTTTAATGCCAGTCCTTTCGACTGAGAAGTTAATGATAATTTCATCAATATTCATAGTATGGAAGAAGGAAATAATTCTATTAAATACTCAAGCTGCAGCCTTGTTTAAAGAATAAGAGTAATAAGAAATTAAAACAAATGTCGAAATAATGAATTTGTCCCAATTGGGCAAAATCTATGGGCTTTACGTTATTTTGAACCAAAAAAGTAATTTTTTTCTCACTGTGTGTCGGCCATAAGGGCCCTTTTATCTGTTTTGAAACAGAACAACAACAAAATTACAATATGAAAGAATGAGAAAATATCAGAGTACAATTCACCAAAATATGAAAATCACCGAATGGTAAATTGACAAAATGAAAAATGACAAAATGGATCAATGACAAAACGACAGAATGGCAAAACGACAAACCGACAAAATGACGTAACGAAAAAATGACAAAATGACGACAGTGACAACAACGAAAAAAACGACAGAAAGACAATAATGACAACGACCACACAACAACAGCAAAAATGAAAAAAAAAGTTCAGCCGAATGATAGATAAGAATATAATAGTTTTGAATTTAGTGTAAGAGTAAATCGTTTCGGAAGAGTAATAATTACTTCGTAATTATTTAATTACTTTGTACTAATTACACTTTGAAATTGTGATATGATCAATTTATTCACTTATGCAATTTATTATACATAATTTACAGATAAAGATATAGCTGCATTTTTCAGGAACATATTTTTTAATTAGGATATATTTAGAAGATTCTTGGCATCATAAAATTAGAAGATCATAGTAGGATATCTACGGATTGTCTCAGGAATATCAAACTTTCCGCCCCATTAGATATCCTTCTTCATTCGTCTAGGATATGAGCGTGATGTAACGAGGATATTTTTATTTATTTATTTATTCAGTGTAAGTCCCTGAGGCTAAATAACACTCTAGGA
This sequence comes from Andricus quercusramuli, assembly GCA_932178445.1. Lineage (NCBI taxonomy): Eukaryota > Metazoa > Arthropoda > Insecta > Hymenoptera > Cynipidae > Andricus > Andricus quercusramuli. Next base: position 13,810 of record CAKNXH010086316.1, read on the forward strand.
ACAGGAGATACATATACTATTGCTGAAAATGCAGTCGCTGGTTGAAGAATATTCTTAGAGTTATAATAATATAGTACATCAGAGATTTTAGAAAACCATTAAATAATAATAACAAGTGCAAGAGAGAATGTGCTAGAGTAATTGTGTGCGATTGAAAAGGATTAATGATAAATTAGGATAGCAGAGTTGCAAACAAAGTATTAGATATATTGTCCCAAACGTATAAACCGAAGGATGTAATTGATCTGTATAAATTAAAATATGAGCTAAGGTGTTACATATGTTTGAGGTATTGATACATAAAAAAAAGCTTCTTCGAAATAAAAATAGGAAAACGCTTCCCTAATTGATACTGTCACTTCATTCCAGAGTCGAACACCCCCCACTGTGGAAGAACCTTGTAATTTACACGTTCGACGCTTTGAAACAATGATTCCCTTTTTTCTTTCTTAAAGTTTGAAATGGGCAGGCAGATTTCTGTTAAAAAATTTGAATGAATCCAAGAGGTATTGCGAAGTTATGGTGTGAGATTGTATGAAAAATTACTCATGAAATGATATCCCATTTTAAAAATCTGCTCGTCTGCCGATATCCCTTGATTCCAATTCGGTAAGGAAGGGTGCATAATAGACGTAAGTGCCTGGTATATTTACGTATACGTGGTTCGCTACCGGATATTTACCGATTTCTGGATGTTCTTTAGTTCCGGGAAGAAGTTTTTTAATGTCTGGATGGTACGGGTGAAAATTGTCAGCTGTATAAGTATGGTCTCCTATGGTTACCTCCGCGTAGTCTGGAAAAGTTAAAGTAGATGCAGCATGCGCATCAGGTGGACCGTTACGGTCGAGAATGAACGAATACTGTTGATACTGAGGATGAGGATGCGGAAGGCCCGATGGCACTCGTACAAAAGCCCATGGCATTAGAAAAGGTAATTGATGGGCCCTCAGCCATGAGATCACTTCCCAATTATCGTATTCCTGTATATATCCAATATAACTAGATCCGTCCCGCATTTGTACATAAATTTGGTGTGGATGATGCTCATTAACAATCCCATCTGCACCTAATTTTGGAAGAAAAAATTGAAATTGAGTTATGAAGATTTTCTACAGGATGAACATAAAATATCTTGAATGGCACTGAAATGACCTATATATGCATTCATGAAAGTTCAGTACTTCAAAATCGCTGACCCGAAATGGCAGATCCAAAGATGAATAAATGTAAAATACTCGAAATTTCTTGGAAAGGTACTTACTGTGTTTTTTTTTTTCTTGAGTTGCTGAATTGAAATTTGAATAATAAATAAAAAAAGAAAGTGTTCCAAATTTTCAAGAATTGATGTTTTAAAAACATTCCAGGTTTTCGAAAACGATAAGACATATGCACAAAAACTTAAAAAATATTGGGAGTATGCAAACATATATTTCAATCCTTTTAATGAAAATAAATGGTGGGATAAATCTAGGAGAGCCTACCAAAAAGTTTTAAATTATTTTTTACACAAGTTTTTAAAAATTAATACAATATTTATTTCTTTCAAGTGTGGAGTACATATCTTGTCTGGGTTCAATCATTCTGGGAAATATTTCACTTTTTTCAGGAATACTGTATTTGATTTGATAATGGATTCAGAGCGAAAATGAACGTATCGAAATCATGCATGTTCCCGCTTTACAAAAAGAAAATTCTGTGCTTATTTAGATCATTCCGTGAATTCGTTGAATTTGATTATTTTTATTTATTATTTCTTTATTATATCTTTTTTTTCATTATTTCTCATTGATATTTATTATTTCGAATTTGATGAATTCCGCGAATTCAATGAATCCCTTGAATTCCATGAATAACGTGAATTCAATGAATTCCTTGACCATTCTAAATTCCATCTTTTCCTTGAATTTCGTGAATCCATAAATTACTCAAATTCCTTGAATTCCACTGATTCTTTGAATTTCATCAATCATTAAAATTCCATGAATTCCATGAATTTGATGAATTTCTTAAATTCCATGAATTCCTTAAATCCCGTAATCATATCATGAGTTCCTTGAATTTTGCGAATTTCACGAATTCCGCAAACTCCATGAATTCCATGATTTTCGTGCATTGCATGAATTTCGAGCAAATAACGAATTTCTTGAATTCAATGTATTTCTCGAATTTCGTGAATTCCATGAATTCTGCGAACTCTTTCCATTACGCGAATTCCATGAATGCCGTATGTTTCTCCAATTCAGAAAATTTCATGAATTCCATGCATTCTGTGAATTCCTTGAATTTCATGCATTCCATGAATTGTCGGAATTACTTGGAATCCATAAATTCCATGAATCCATAAATTCCATGAATCCTATGAATTCTGTGAATTCCTTGAATTCCATGAATTCCATGAATTCCATGAATTCTCTGAATTGATTGAACTTGATGAATTCCATGAATCCCATGCATTCTGTGCAGTCATTGAACTTGATGAATTCCATGAATTCCAACAATTCTGTGAATTCTGTGAATTCCTTCAATTCCATAAATTCCTTGAATTCCTTCATTTCCATGAATTCCTTGAATTCTGTGAATTCCTTGAATTCTGTAAATTCCTTGAATTCCATGAATTCTGTGAATAAAATCGTTCCCAGTCGATTTTGATGAAACTTTATAAAATTGTAGCTTTCATCGTTTCGTATGATTTGTAAAAAAAGAGACAGTTTTCGAGTTACAGAGGGTTGATCTTCGAACTACTTGGGGCTGGTTTTAAAAAATATTGTCAGATAAATTTCAAAAAGTCGAATTCGAATTTTCAAAGCACCAAAGTCCCCAAAAAGTTGTAAGTTGCATTTCTGACTATTGACATCGCTTTCGACAGTTTTCCTGAGGCGCCCCTATTATCCACACATTTTTAAATTAGAACAAGGGGTAGTTTTAAGAATAATTTCCAGATAAATGTCAAAAATGACAATTTTCTCATGAAACAATCTTTTAAGCACTGTATTCTTGCCTTTTTTTCTTAAAATTGTTTATATTGGTCTAGTGGAATATGTATAATGATTGGTTCACTAATTCCATTTGTTTAATTCATTGTTTTTTGAAATTTTTTTTTCTTTTTAATTATTATTTTTGGCCTAGAGAATTATTCAACAACATTGTTCTATTAATTTTCGATTACCGGAACAAATTTCATTTATTATTTAGCAATTATTTAACAAATAAACTGCAAGCTCGACGAATTTTCAGAAAAAGAAACGTTTTCAAACAAATGAAAATTGTTTTCATAATGAAAAATTAATGAACCAATATTGATTGATATTCCGCTAGAACAACAGTAATAATCTTTATTATACAGGACAAATTTTTGAAAAAAATTAATCAAATAAGGAAATGATTAAGTAACGATTATAAGATATTTAAAGAAAAAGTAACTTACTCGACCCTGATGAGTGAGTTGATGATCTTGGCGGGCTCGCATGAACTTTTTTACCTGGGGACAAGCAGAATATGGTATTAATATAATATGGTATACTATATAATATGATTGAATATGTTACAGTATCATACAATATGACGCAATATGATGCAATATAGCATAATATGTTACAATATGACGCAATGTAATAAAGTATCACAATATATGATCAAATATGATACAATATGATGTAACATGATACAGTGAGATGAAATATTTTATAATATGATGAAATATAAAGCATTATCATACAATATGACACAACATGATACATTATGAAACAATATCGTACACTTTCACTCTATATCACTTTCACTTTCACTCTATATCACTCTATATATGTTACAATACGATACAATATGGTGCAACACGACACAGTATGATACAATATGGCACAATATGATACAGTATGATACAATATTATACAGTATCACGCTATATGATTTGATATGATACGAAACGATACAATTTCATGTAATTCTTTGGTGACCCGATAAAGAGCCCTAAAGTCATTCACCCTCAAAATTTATGATTGTTTCATATTCTTTTACGAATTCTGAACAATATACTAATGGAAATCTGCATGTTTCTTGTGTCACATTTAAATATTAACTTATTTGGCTCAAATTCAGTGATCTTTTTTCGAGGTATTAAGACAAAAGCAGGGGGTGAGAACAGGGATATTCTGAAAAAAACTTCCATCAAGGAGAAATGACTATATATACTAACTTTGATGACTTCTATCTAAAAGTACACCCAATTTATTTATTTAATTAAGTAGATTGAACCGAGCAAAGGTGAACATTTCAGAAAAAAACCTATATTTTCCAGCACTTATATAGGAGAGAACTGTTATAAACAATAATGAATGTTTTAAACAACTATGTCTGTTAACTTGTTTTCTGATTTACAATACTGAGTGAAATGTGGGTAAAAAGTTGGAAATTTCAGAACAAACCGCAACTATCTACCATTAATAAAGGAGAAGATAGTTATTAATAATAACGATTTATTTAAATAGTTATTTTCACTGAACTGAAATAATTATTAACTCACTTTGAGTGAAAATTAGAGAAAAAATGGACAATTTCAGGAAAATCGCATCTTTATGGCATTATTCAAATTAAATATTATTAACAATAATAATAAATTGTATCATAAATTACTTCTTCTACCTTGATTGCATTCACAGAACTGCAAAAAAATCATAGTTGGCGTCAAAAACTCGCAAAACCCATTTTTTCACTTACGGGATTTTCTTGAGTCCTTATTTATAACTTTTTGATAATATTTCAATGCGATCTCATATTTCTAATAATATTGATAATATTGATCTCATATGTCTTCTGCAGAAAAAACTATACTTTGGAAAAGACACAATCCATTATCTATGTTAACACATTTTGTACTTCACAGAAAAAAAAAGTCTTAATACAATACGAAATATGGACTTGTTTTAAGGTGTAACAAAAAGAAGACAGCATTTGCTAAAAACTAGAATAGGATTAAGGCTTTAAAAGAAAGCGATTGAGAAACTAAAGTTGAGACGTTGCATGGGCTGAAAAGTAGTCGCAAGCCAGAATGTGGGCTTGAATGTAACTGCTATACTGTCTAAAACTAGCCGTAAGCCAAAACGTGGGCTTGAAGAAAGCGTTATCGCAGACTAAAATATAGAAGGACTAAAGCAATAATAAATATATATATAATTTTGTTTCTTATCATGAGACTATACAAAAATTTACATTTAATACTGAAACATACGAAACTCTTGTTTCATTTGCTGTGAAATAACCTAATTGCGATCCAATCATAATGTGAAGAGTTGTATAGGTTATAGGTGTCGCGAGACGAGAACCCCGACTATATGACTGTGCGGTGAATAACATTAACAAGAGTATATGATGAGATGTACTAACCTCGAATATGGTTGAGAATATGTTAAATTAGGTTTAATAAATAGAGCAGGTTAAATAAGATATAATTTCACTTAATAAAAACTTATAATTGACGCATTTCGCATGCTTGGCGTGGCGTCTATTTTCCTGCTCCTGTCACAACTGCGAGAAGACGTTAGATTTTTTAATCTCGCTTCTAGAGGGCTAAACGGTAGCCTCAATATCGTCTTCTTTTTAACTGCGAAGATCTTGCTGTCTTAATAAGTCTAATGGGGCTTGTTTCAAGATGAATATTTGCAAAGAAGCCATATCAATGGATTAATTTTAGTTCTAAGCCGATAAGGCCTTCTTTTAAAACGATATTCATGCTCTCATTTAGTATTGGGCTTAATTTAAGGCAAAAATAAAAACAAGACCAACCCAACTTTAAGACTTTTTTTTTCTGTGTTGTTGATAATAATATACGATGCTTTTTCTTCTCACATTATAGCCTCAGCAGATATAACGAATACATATACTACTACGCCAAAGAACCAAAAATCCTTGCATTAATTAATGCATAATGCATAATGCATTTGTCCCAATTGGTCAAAATCTATAGGCTGTACGTTATTTTGAACCAAAAAAGTAATTTTATTCCCACTGCGTATCGGCCATAAGGGCCCTTTTACCTTTTTTGAAAAAAAAAATACAAAATTATAACATGAAAAAATATCAAAATACAATTTAACAAAATATGAAAATCACAAAATGGTAAATTGACAAAATGAAAAAATGACAGAACGACAGAGTGGCGAAACGATAAACCGACAAAATGACGTCATGAAAAAATGACGAAATGACAACAGTGATAATAACGAAAAAAACGACAAAACGACAATAATGCAACGACCACACAAGAGCAAAAATGAAAAAACAGTTCAACCCAACGATAGATCAGAATATAGTAATTATGAATTTAATGTGAGAGTAAATCGATTCGCAAAAGCAATAATTACTATTCGAAAGTTAATAAAAAATATTTGAACTCTTTAATCAACATTTAATTTGATTTCTTCAGGGATTTAGAAACTGCTAATAAACTATTGCGAGCATCTTCAGAATTTGTTGTAAGTTATTCTGCAGAGAAACTTTCTTAGCAACGTGCATAAACCTTTTGAATTAATTTTTATATCAATTGTTCGAACTGTGTTAAGCTAGAACAGATCGAAATGTGCGTGTATTTTGTAATGGGAAATACCATGCTTTGTACAAGCTCGTCGGAAGAAAACACTTTGATATTGTGATATGATGAATTTATTTACTTATGCAATTCATTATACATAATTTACAGACTAAGGTATAGCTATATTTTTCAGGAACAAGTAACATTTTTTTATGAGGATATATTTATTTTTCTTGACATTCGAAAATTAGAACATCATAGTAGGTGATCCGTGGAATGTCTTAGGAATATCAAACTTTCCGCCCTGTTAGGTATCCTTTTCAATTCGCCTAGGATATCCTGGGATGTAGGTACTTGAAATACTTATATTCATTTATTTATTTAACCTAAGTCCCTGGGGCTGAATAACACTCTAGGAACAGAAGATACATATACTTTTACTGAAAATGCAGTCCGTCGAAGAATATTCTTAGAGTTATAATAATATAGTACATCAGAGATTTCAACAAACCATTAGATAATAATGATAAGTGCAAGAGAGAATGTGCTAGAGCAATTGTGTTTGATTGAATAGGATTAATGATAAATTAGGATAGCAGAGTTGCATGAAAGTATAATATATTGTCGCGAACCTATAAACCGAAGGATGTAATTGATTTGTATAAATTAAAATATGAGCTAAGGTGTTATATGTGTTTGAGGTATTGATACAAAAAAAAGCTTCTTCGAAGTGAAAATAGGAAAACGCTTCCCTAATTGATACAGTCAGTTTAGTCCAGAGTCGAACGCCCCCAACCGTGAGAGAACCGTGTAATTCACACGTTCGATGCTTTGAAACTATGATTACCTTTTTTCTTTCTCAAAGTTTGTAATGGGCAGGCAAATTTCTGTTGAAATATTCAAACTAATCGTAGAGATATTGCGAAGTTTCCGTGTGAAAAAGATTGTATTAGAAATCACCCATTAAATGATATCCCATTTCAAAAATCTGCTCATCTGCCGATATCCCTTGATTCCAATCCGGTTAGGAAGGGTGCATAATAGACGTATAAACCTGGCACATTGACGTATACGTGGTTCGCTTCCGGATACTTGCCGATTTCTGGATGTTCTCTAGTTCCGGGAAAAAGATTTTCAATGTCTGGATGGTACGGGTGAAAATCGTCAGCTGTATAAGTATGGTCTCCTATGGTTACCTCCGCGTAGTCTGGAAAAGTTAAAGTAGATGCAGCATGCGCATCAGGTGGACCGTTACGTTCGAGAATGAACGAATACTGTTGATACTGAGGATGAGGATGCGGAAGGCCCGATGGCACTCGTACAAAAGCCCATGGCATTAGAAAAGGAAATCGATGGGCCCGCAGCCATGAGATCACTTCCCAATGATCGTATTCCTGTATATATCCAATATAACTAGATTTGTCCCGCATTTGCACATAAATTTGGTGTGGACGATACACATTTTCACCTGCACCTGATTTTGGAATAAAAAATTGACCTTGAGTTATGAAGATTTTCTACACGATGAACATGAGATATCTTGAATTGAAAACAATAAAAGGTGAAATAAAATGACCTATATATGCATTCATGAAAGTTCAGTACTTCAAAATCGCTGACCCAAAATGGCAGATCCAAAGATCAATAAATGTAAAATAATCGAAATTTCTTGGAAAGGTACTTACTGTGTTTTGTTTCTTAAGTTGCTGAATTGAAATTTGAATAATAAATAAATAATAAATTGTTCCAAATTTTCAAGAATTGAAGTTTCAAAAACGTTCCAAGATTTCGAAAACGGTTAGACATGTACACAAAAACTACAGAAATATTGGGAGTATGCAGATATACATTTCAATCCACTTAATGGAAATAAATGGTGAGATAAATGTAAATTTATGGATACAACAGCGATTTCCACGTATAAATTCATGTATCTAGCAGATATCTTTCGCATTGAATGTCAAGAAGGAACCTTGAATATAAGAATCTAGGAGACTTTTTAGAAAAGTTTTTCAATCATTGTTTAGACAAGTTCTTAAAAATTAATGCAATATTTATGAAAAATACGTACTTCACACTGGTCAAACAACTTTTACAATTGGAAGAAAACTTTTTTTTATTCAAAAGTATAACCAAGAAAATTATAAAGAAGAAAAGTAGAAGCAAAATCATAAACAAAATCTGATCGGAAATGTTCATTTCTTTCACATGTGGAGTACGTATCTTGTCTGAGTTCAATCATTCTGGGAAATATTTTACTTTTTTTTAGAGCATTCCGTGAATTCGTTGAATTTTATTATTTCTATTCATTATTTCTTTTTTTTTATTATTTCTGATTAATATTTATTATTTCGAATTTTATGAATTCCGTGAATTCAATGAATCCCTTGAACTACATGAATTCCGGGAATTCAGTAAATTCCTTGAACATTCTTAATTTCATCTTTACCTTGAATTTCGTGAATCCATAAATTTCTTGAATTCCACTGATTCTTTGGATTTCATAAATTATTCAAATTCACTGAATTCCACGAATTTCATGAATTGCATGAATTTCTTAAATTCCATGAATGCCGTGAATTCCTTATTTCCATGAGTTCCTCAAAACTCCCTAAATTACATCTATTCCTTGATTACCTTGAATTTCTTGATTCCACGAATACCGCGAATTCCTTGAATCCCGTAAACTTAATGAATTCCGTGAATTCCTAGAAATTCACGAATTCCATGAATACTGTGATTTCCATGAGTTCCTTGAATTCAATTAATTCCATAATTTCCTTGAATTCAATGAATACCATGAATTCCTTGAATTTTGCCAATTTCACGAATTCCATGATTTTCGTGAATTCCATGAATTTCGTGCATTTCATGAATTTCTTGAGTTCAATGTATTTCTCGAAATTCGTGAATTCTTTGAATTCGATGAATTTCGCGAATTTCGTGAATCCCATGAATTCTACGAATTGTTTGAGTCACGCGAATTTCATGAACACCGTATGTTTCTTCAATTTAGAAAATTTCATGTATTCCATGGATTCTGTGAATTCCTTGAATTTCATGCATTCCATAAATTGCCGGATTTACTTGAAATCCATACATTACATGAATCCTATGAATTCTGCGAATTCTGTGAATTCATTAATTCAATGAATTTCTTGAATTCTGTCAATTCCTTGAATTTCATGCATTCCAGAAATTGTCGGATTTACTTGGAATCCATAAATTACATAACATAATTTCTTGAATTCTGTAAATTCCTTGAATTCTATGAATTCTATGAATTTCAGGAATTCTGTGATTTCCATGAATTCCCCGAACTCCCAAAATCGCATCTATTCCTTGAGTACCTTGAATTTCGTGAATCCACGAATTCCACGAATTCCGTGAATTCCTTTCATTTCTTGAATTCCATGAATTCCGTGAGTTCCTAGAAATTCGCGAATTCCATGAACTCCATTAATTCCATGATTTTCGTGAATTGCAAAAATTTCGAGCATATAATGTATTCCTTGAATTCCACATATTTCTCGAATTTCGTGAATTCTTTGAATTCGTTGAATTTCCTAAATTTCGTAAATCCCATGAATTCTGCGAATTCTTTCAGTTACGCGAATTTCATGAATGCCGCATGTTTCTCCAATTCAGAAAATTTCATAAATTTCATGTATTCTGTGAATTCCTTGAATTTCATGCAGTCCATATATTGTCGGAATTACTTGAAATCCATAAATTCCATGAATCCTATGAATTCTGTGAATTCCTTAAATTCCATGAATTTCATGAATTCTCTAAATTCATTGAACTCGATGAATTCCATGAATACCGTGAATTCTGTGAAATCATTGATCTTGATGAATTCTATGAATTCCAAGAATTCTGTGAATTCAGTGAATCCCGTTGATTCCATTTATTCCTTGAATTCCATGAATTCTATTAATTTCATGAATTCTATTAATTTCATGAATTCTATGAATTCCATGAATTCTGTGAATTCCATTAATTCTGTGAATTCAAGGAATTCTGTGAATTCTATGAATTCTGTGAATTTCTTGAATTCTATGAATGCTATAAGTTCTGTGAATTCCTTGACTTCCTTAAATTCCATGAATCCTATGAATTCTGTGAATTCATTGAACTTGATGAATTTCATGAATTCCAAGAATTCTGCGAATTCTGTGAATTCCTTCAATTCCATGAATTCCTTAAATTCTGTAAATTCCTTAAATTCTGTAAATTCCTTCAATTCCATTGATTCTATGAATTTCATGAATTCTTTGGATTACATGAATTCCATGAATTCCATGAATTCTGTGAATTCCATGAATTCCGTGAATTCCATGAATTTCGTGAATTCTGTGAATTTCTTGAATTCCACGAATTCAATAAATTCTGTAAATTCCTTCATTTCCATTGATTCTATGAATTTCATTGATTCTGTTAATTCCATGAATTCTGTGAATTCTAGGAATTCTGTGAATTCCATGAATTCTGTGAATTCCATGAATTCTTTGAATTTCATGAATTCCATGAATTCTATAATTTCTGTGAATTCCTTGAATTCCATGAATTCTATCATTTCTGTGAATTCCTTGAATTCCATGAATTCTGTGAATTCCTTGAATTCCTCAAATTGTGTGAATTTCTTCAATTCCATGAATTCCATGAACGCAGTGAATTCCGTGAATTCCGTTAATTCCATGATTTCTAAGAATTCTGTGAATTCCTTGAATTCTATGAATTCTATAATTTCTGTGAATTCCTTGAATTCCATGAATTCTATAATTTCTGTGCATTCCTTGAATTCCATGAATTCTGTGAATTCCTTGAATTCCTCAAATTGTGTGAATTTCTTCAATTCCATGAATTCCATGAACGCAGTGAATTCCTTGAATTCCGTAAATTCCATGATTTCTAAGAATTCCGTGAATTCCTTGAATGCCATGAATTCTCTGAATTCTGTGAATGGACGAAATCATTCGAATAGACGAAAAAAAAAAAATGCAAAAGACCACCCACAATGTCAAGGGGTTGTTTTTCACCACTGACGGTTACAGCCCAAGAATCAGCCTTGGTCTTTTTGAACCGAGGGGTCGACCACTCTGATTTTTCGTGTACGAGGAATATATTCCCTAAAGAATATTCGGGAATATAGAGAATATATCGGAATATTTGAGAATACAAGGAATATAAAGAATATTGGAATATGAAGGGATATGTAGGAGTATGAGGGAATATGAGAGAATATGAGGGAATATGAGGGAATATGATGGAATATGGGAGAATATTTCGGAATATATTTAAATTATGCATATTAAATTACATATATATACATACATGTTATATGTACTAAACTTACAGTTCAATATCACGTATGACGTAAACTTATCGCTTCTTTTTAAAAGCCTTAAACATTAATACAATTTTTGAAAAAAGTCCTTTATCAACAGTAAGAGAACCGTTTAGTACTCGAGGACGAGGAATAGTACATACGTATTACGATATGTTGTGATAGCCAAGCAAAAACGTAAAATCAGGCTGAAATAATTATTTTCAGCTTGACAACCTACACCTTTTCCTTCTTTAGGTCCTTGGGCAGGTGCTGAATATTTGGAATATTGCCACTCCCTCGATGTATTTCCACTTTTGTATTTCGATGTATTTCGGTTTGAAAGCAGCTTTAAGCTGTACCTCGCTCTCTGGGTTCTTATGTTAACTCTGTCTGCCATTTAAATATCATTCTTGTTACGAACTCAATAAAGATTTATTATTATTATTATTATATGACCAAAATCTAACACTCTCCCAATTAGAAATGATTCTGTATCGCTTGTTGAAAAAACACACCAGTCATCGTCGTATACGGTTTCTTCTCTCGTTATTGACGCCTTTTCCGGATATGGAGTATTAAAAGATCCCTCAACTTCAGGAGCTTTTACTCGTTGTAATCGGTCACTGCTCAGTTTTGTGCCATCTTTATTGAAGAGATAACATAATGCTGTTTGCTTTATAATCACTGGGACCTGAAGACCATCTAAGACTTTTACGTATATGCTATTCGGTGAAAGATCCACATTCTCAAAAGTTTTAATTCCTAGAGCACCACTGGATACTATGCATAGATCTTCGCATACATCTTGACACTCAGTTTCCGTTACATTGATATCAGCCTGTTCTTCAAATTATTCGTCATTACTAATGTCTGTTAATACTGGTAAACATCCTTCGTCTTCGTCCACATCGGGCTCAGATACAAAAGATTCGAAAGAGAATGCAGGTTCCGGAATCTCTGAAAATGTCATTCCAACACTTTTAGCACGAAAAAGGCAAATGACTTGGCTTCAGAAATTACTTTTTCGATGTTTTCATTATTTGGTAATATAAACAGTTTAGATTCTTCAGATTGAGTCTTCGATGAGCGATGACTAGATGGAAATGAATATTTATCACCGAGAGTAACTTCCGTTTCAGCTTGAAACTAAATTCGACGGATACGGTGTAAGGGTTCTAGCATTGTGAAATTGACAACAGTTGACAAGGTGGAAGTCATCGATCTTGCACAGCGAAAGAATTGTTCACAACTTTGGCTGCTGTACAACCAAGGTAGAAAAAGAAAATCCTCTTGTGTGGCGCGGAGTGCATTAATGACTTGAATGAGTGTATGGCCATTTATCTCAATGCACATGTAAGTGTTGGTCGTCAGACAATTTTCTTTAAGTAAATAGCCATTATCTTTAAGCCATTTTCGCCACAATCGAAGAAAAAATATCCATCGCCAAGTAAGGAAAATTCTTTTTTCTGGACGCAAAGTTTTGTCCATGTAGGAGGAAATGATAACTCTGCTCATTTCTAGATAAGTAGCAGTACCAGTGCTTCCAGCAATATGATCATTCAACAGATTTCCGACATTTTCTTGATACATTTTTTCCATTGATCTGAAATTCATTTTATCCATACCATGCAAGTCTGTTTCACAGAGATTATGTTGATCTTTGCTGATTGTCCTTATTAGGTCTCTGACATGCGCAGGTGAAACTAGGAAATCACCTAAAGGTAATAATATAGAAGCCTTCAAAAATCTAGTTCTTAATTTGGTACCAATATGAATGTGATCTTGTACACAAATCGTGGAACTTAACTCGCAAGCTTTGAAACATGGCCACCTCGAAGACCACTTACCTGATTGTTCGATGGAAAAGGTGTATTTCTGCATACTACCCAAAAGTCGAGTATCGCCGTCTGAGGAATAGCCCAAAATGGAAATACCATATTTCTTAGCTTCCTTAGACATCCACTTCCATCTATTAGCCACATCAACAGCTTGAAACTTGTTGTTGCTTCCAAATAGTGAAACGCAAAAGGTAGGAGCTTCGTCACACAAAGGTTGCGCCATGATACAATAGGCATAATTACTTAGTGATTTCTTTTCAAAATAGCTGCGTATCTGTGCTGCTGAATTAGCTGAAAACGATCCAATTTTTGGTAATCCTTCAGAATTAAGATTGGGAACAAAACCAACGATCTGATTAAAAGCTGTGTCATATTGTGCTCGATGTATGATTCTGGTTACATCTTGGCTGATCCATATTTTCTTTGGGTAGCCTCTTGTAGAAAGAAACTTGGACAACTGGTCGAAGCGTATCTCACATTCCCTTGGAATTTGTTTATTACGACCGTAAACACGCTCTAAACATGTTATTGATGGTAGTGAACCAGGAAGACTGTTCCTTAACAAGTTGTACTGTTTCGGTCCTCCAACTTGGAATATTATAGCGTGCCATCAATTTGATATCACTTGTATATCTCTGTCCGTGATTTTTGTCTTGGCTGTTCTTCTTTCCATCTGTTATCAAGCTTACCATGAAATTGCTCTTATTTTCTAGATCATAACCTAAAAATAACCTAAAAAGTGTTATTTATTGTATGGTTGTGTTTCCGAAAATCTATATAATCCAATACAGAAATTATCAACAGACTGGTAGATATATTTTAAATCGCAACACTATAAGTGTATAAGTGCATGCCTTTTACAAAATAAAGCCAAAATTTCCTTTTTATTAATGTACTGATACGATCACACGTCAATTAAAGATCATGACTAGATTGGCGCTTGCGCATCACTGACTCTGACCTCAACTATGACTAAACATCGGCAAAGGTTCCAGATAAAAAGCTATAGGATGCTATACGAATACAATCGGTGAACGGAAGGGAAGAATCAGAAAATTGGGGAATATAATATTTCAGAATATTTGTGAATATTTAGGAATACTTCGGAATATGTGGGAATATGTAGGAATATGAGGGAATATTTGGGAATATAAAGAATATGAAGAATATTTGGGAATATAAAGAATATCAAGAATATGAAGAATCTCTGGGAATACTGAAAGAATATATGGGAATATCGAGTGAGTGTACGAGGAATATCCGAGTGGTCGACCCCTCGTTTTGAACAGATTGATGAAGATTTAAAAAATATTATTTTTTGTCAAATTATATCTGCGTGGTTTCAAGGGGTTGTTTTTATCGTGAAGAATTGGATCCCAAAAAACGAAGGTGGTATTTTCAAAAAACCCACAAATCAGATTCTCTGTTGGCAGTCGATGTAAAAGTAAGTAACTCGATATCAAAGTAAGTTAAAGTAAGTAACTCGATGTAAAACTGCCAAGAAATTTTTTATTAAAGAAAGTTATAATATTTACTTTAAGAAAACTCCAGATTGAGTTCTCAGCCCTCTAATATCTCTGATCTTTGGGCTCCATAAAAATACCAACTTTGATTTTTGGGCTTCAACCCTTAACGTTAAGAATCAACTCCCTTGTACCACACTCATGCGGCTTTGTAAACAAATTTTTTTTTTAATTTTACTGTTTGAATAGAGTCTCTGATTTTGGAGCTTCTCCAAAATACCACCTTGGATTTTTGGGCCCCAACCCTTTACGTTGAAGAACAACCCCTTGCTACAACGAAGATGCGACTCTGTCAAAAAATAATATTTTTGAGAATTTTACTGTCCAAATAGTCTGCGATTTTTGGACTTCTTCAAAATTTCAACATCGGTTTTTGGGCTCCAACCCTTCACATTAAGAAACCAACCCTTGATATGACGCACATGTTACTTCATCAAAAAATAATCATTTTAAGAAATTTATTTTGTGAATAGTGTCTTTGATTTCCGGGCCTCAAAAAATGTTTAGCCCGAGAAAAGCTCAACACGTCTTTCTATTTTTTTCAGGTTTGAGTTTTTACTGAGGGAGTATGGAACTGCTTCCTAAAAATTTTGCTTTTTGCATTTGAGAGCCGAAAAGAAGCCTGAAATTCTGATGCAGTTTCTTTTTTGCAGATTTTATTTTTGGCAAGGGTTGGGCTTTTGCAGATAGTGCTTAGTCTTTTAAGTTTTTTTTTGCATTCGAGTGCCCAAAGTGAGCTAAGAATGCTGGTGCTCTTTGTTTTTTTCGAATTTGTGTTTTTACTTAGGGAGTAGTTTTATTTTCTGTAGAGGTGGTTTTTTGAAATTGTTTGCTGGTTCGTGCGAAAGCCCAGGAAAATTGAAAATTGTTTCATCCATCAGAGCTAAATTTGAGATTGGTCATACATGTATTCATTTACATTTATATATACTCACACTTATTCCGTAAATACACATATTGCAATACAAGGTTTCTAATAGATAAAGTTAATTTCAAATTAAGACGTTTACATTTCAACGATTACTAATATTTGTCTATTGTCAATTAAAATTAAAATTTTTTTATTCTATAGGTTTTCACACTTCCTCATTCAAACTAAGCTTCTATTAGACTACATGCGTTATCTTTCATAAATCAGCAAATAAAAAGCCTCGATTGCGAAAAATATGGATCGCCTCATTTTAAGGAACATTACATATTTTTCTTAAAATTGATAGTGTTTTCAATACTTTTTTCAGAATTATTACTTTTTAACGCACATTAGGTTTGAATTTGCCACCTATGAAAACTCATTTAAAATTATTATGATGAATTAAACGATTAGGAGATACCTTCCTTTTCTCTCTCCAAAAACAGATAATACATGTCCCAAAAAACTACCCCTAAGTAACACATAACTACCCCTAGTGATAAAGAATGTTCTAAAAGTGTTGAAACAACCTTAAAAAAAGCAAAAGATAAAAGAAGACCATAAGAAATAATGTCACCTTTGTTTTATAAAAAAATGATGTTTTCAAAAATGTGTTCATACACGAAAATGTGTTATCGTTAGAACTGAATTACCTTGAATCAAGAGAATATGGAACAGACGGTTTCCGTTCAAATAATTTTGTTAAGGGAATAAATAAATAATCAAACAAAAAATTCTCGAATAAGAGAATATTTGGAATGAAAAATTTCGAAAATTATAAAATTGCCGAAATTTAAAAATTTTTGAATTCACAAATTCCGGAAAAATGAGTTTCGCGACAGAAAATTTCCAAATTATATATAAAAATGTATTATGAAATATCCTATTTTTTTCCATTTTGATTTTAACTGGTGCCGCCGATTTAGACTTGAAGTTTCCCACGTGAAATGCATAGTGAGAAATCAGTTTTTTAAGTTTTTTTAAATAATTCTTTAGGGCTCAGGGTTATCCCTGAAAACTACCCTCAAAAACAAAAATGTCAGTTTTTCAAGAAATCAGGCCTTTGAGAACTGTATTCTCGTCTTTTTTATCTTAAAATTTTGTATATTGTTCTAGTGGAATATTTAAAATGATTGGTTTACTAATTCCATTTATTTGATTAGTTGTTCTCTGAAATTCTTTTTTTTCAATAATTATTTTTGGTCAAGAGGAATATTCAACAACATTGGTCAATTATTTTTGATTATCTAAACAAATTTCATTTGTCTGAGAAAAAATTTTTTTTTCACAAATTTGTCGAACTGGCAGTTTATTATCATCAAGTGACATCAATTTAGTTTCAAATATTTCACAATTTTTGAAGGAATAAGTTATTATTTATTTTCAAATAATAATCAAGATTATGTATTAATTAATTTTGTATTCACATCTTACCTTCATTATTTAACAAATAAATTGCAAGTTTGACGAATTTTCAGGAAAGAAAAAAACGTTTTCAAATAAGTGAAAATTGTTTTCATAATGAAAAATTTATTAACCAATATTGATTAATACTCCACTAGACCGATAGAAATAATATTCATTATACAAAATAAATTTTGGAAAAAAAATAAATTAAATAAATAATTAACTAAAGATTACAAGATATTTAAATAAAAAGTAACTTACTCGACCCTGATGAGTGGGTTGATGATCTTGGTGGGCTCGCATGAACTTTTTTACCCGGGGACAAGCACTTGGACGAAGGACTTCCAAGACAGAGTGCGTTGAACTGAGTACTTAATTCTGTGAGAAAAAATAGGAACAGATCTTTCCTAGTTAAAAATTCATTCATTTTTTCTTCGTTGAAAATTGAACTATTTTGTTCAGATTTTTTTTTCGCTCAAACATTTTCAAATTTCTCTGCATAATTTATAATAACGTTTGAGTCCCTCGAGCGGCTAAGAGACTGAAAACGTGAAACTTGGTTAGTGCGCTTCCCCTCGCTTGTTTCCGCTTAAGGTGTTCGCACAAGAAAATCAGTTGCAGTGCGCTGGAGACTTACGGACGTGCCGTCCGCTCACGAACACATAACGCCAACCAATCGCATGCAACCTATCCTGCTGCTGCGTTTCGAGCGGTGACCCACACAAGTATGTCGCTACTTATGCTAATTCGCAACGCACTTGAGTACGTGCTGCCACGGACCGCAGCAGCACGACAGGTTGCACGCGATTGGTTGGCGTTATGTGTTCGTGCGCGTACGGCACGTCCGTGACACGTCTCCAGCGCACTGCAACGGATTTTCTTGTGCAAACACCTTTAGAAGGCTGGGCCGATTCCCGACTCGCATTTTCGTACCTGCTTAGTATACCCCCACCACTGCGCTATGTGAGTTACCCCTCACTTGCTTCTTTACGCCTGGGATTATATCCTGGAAGGCTGGCTTACCTGAGATATTTAAACTGTTGTTGTCCATTTGGGTTTCAGTTTAGAAATAATTTCCGATGGTGCTTATTACTATGAAATTTGGAGAATTTTAATTTCGAAGACGCGTACAATCAAGTTAAATACAAAAAAAATTATTATAATAAATCTTGAATGAAAAATGAAACTGTCTGGTTGAAAATTCAACTGTTTGTTTAAAATGTGTTTGTTTGTTAAGAATACATTTTTTTGGTTAAAGATTTTCTTTCTCGAATGACTGCAAAATCATTCTTGGTTAAAAATTGAACTCCTTTTTTAAAAATTCCTTTTTCTTAGGTTTGGAAATTTTTGAAATAAGGAATAATTATTTGTAAAATCGGCCGAATTCAGTTTTAAAATTTGGTTCAACACTAAGGCAAATACAGTTCAGTGTTATGGTAATTTTCAAAATTTCTAAAGTTAGATTTTAAAGACGACACTTTTCGACTGGGGGTACCATATTATTCAAGGATAATTTTGAGAAATGCCACTGTTTGAGAAATAAACTAAAATGATGTTCATTAATAAGTTTTCGAATGTAGCCAAATTTCAGCCAACCAATAAATTAAAGCTACTGCAGTGAATTTGATAAAAATATTGAAAAATTTGTTCATAAAATTTCACATAAACTCGAACTTTTTTTTTGTAATTTTCAATTTTTTAATTCAAATAACATATTCTTGGAATCGTTATAATTAGAAGATTTCGAATATAATATTTATCAATAACCAAGTGCTAATTTGAAAAAATGTTATAATCTGCATTCTAGTCCTCATTAGATAAAAATGACTCCCGCTGACAAGGCTCGGCAGCAGCAGTTCGGCTGAGTGAGGAGAAGCCGCGTAGTGGGGGAACGGTTCGCTGGTCCTAGGGCGGAATTGTCATCTGCCCCTATTTACAATGTCTAGTTTAAATATCTCAGGTACGCCAGCCTTCCAGGATATAATCCCAGGCGTGAAGAAGCAAGCGAGGGGTAACTCGCGTAGCGCAATGGTGGGGGTATACTTAGCAGGTACGAAAATCCGATTCGGGAATCGGCCGAGGAATAAAAGGAGGGAAGTTTGTGCCATCTTCGAAGGGTCGGGAAAAAACCCAAACTAATCCAGAATAAGGTTAAGGCGTAGGCTTTGGACCCAATCCGTCGGCTTGCGGGTTTGATTCCCGCCTCGCACTCCGGAAGAGCCTCGGTGGCCATGCGGTGAACACTTGCCTAGCAAGGGAGTTGTTCATCTCCGGAGAGTCGTGGGACCGGTACCTCTAGAGAAAAAGGTTCTCTGAGTCCTTAAGGCTGTTGCTCTTGGTGGTTCGGAACCCACCTTAAACTGTAGGTCCCCCTCCCACCACCAAAAAAGTGCGTGGGGGTGTGTGTAAAGGAATAGGGGAGAGATACAAGAAAAATGTAAATCCTTAAGGGACACATAAAAGCATCCATTCCAACTATCGTTTGGATATCCTCTAATTTTTTAGGCTTTGCATACTCATTGATTTAATTGCTAAAGCTACTTTTGAGTAGCGTAACGATAATAAGATACTTGAAGAAAAAGTAACTTACCCGACTTTGATGAGTGGGTTGATGCTCTTGGTGGGCTCGCATGAGCTTCTTCACGCGGGGGTGTGCATTCCAACGAACCACCTCCAAGGCAGTTGCCCTGAGTACTCAATTCTGTAAGAGAACGTAGCAAGAGATTTTTTCTAGTGGAAAATTTATTCATGTTTTTCCGCTGAGAATTGAAATATTTGAAAATGCTTGTTGAACGTGGAATTTCGTAGGATTTCTAACTGTTTCTAAAACAATCCAGCTTAATTTTTGCTGATAAGATCATCAAACATGGTAATATAACTTTTAAAATATTCAAAACTGTAATATTTGTTAAACTAACCTTTTTATTTTGCAATAATTTGCTTGGCATTTATGAAAAGTGACTACAATTTTAAAACTGCACTAGTGAACTCTGAAGTTTATTAAAATAAAAATATCTATCTTCTAATCCTTCTGAAATCTTCTAACTACATTTTTAGTCAGTTTGTGATATTGGTTCTTTCTCAATGTTACGTCATTACATTCAAAAGGAGCAATAAAAATTGTGTGTGACTTCATTTTATCAAGATAAGATTCCAAATCTTATTTTAAAGTGGAAATGTAGTTATTTTTACTTCGAAAATTAAAAATTTTGTGTAGAGCAGTCAAAACTGCACCTTTCGTGGTAAATCTTAATCTATCACACTAAAAGCATTGATCTAATGAAAAAACAAATTACTTGAAGAAATAGTGAATGCTTGGTTGTTTGAAAGATAAAATTTCACAATACTCACCAATAGAATGGAAAACTAAGATCATGGTGGCCACCAGAGTATGGAGCAATCTCATTTTTTTTTAAATGTAGAAAAACATGACTGACGCGTCAGTTTTAGAACAACGTTACTAATGAATATGCTGATATTTGGTGTATCTATACCATCCTCATATTTGATTTTTCCCTTTCCTTAGCACAGCTCGTAAACTTGCGTCACGTTGAAAGTACATAGTGCCAACCTTGGCATACAGAAGATTTGAGGTACAAAGCAGAAATCACAGCCAGCGATTATTCACAGCACAAGTGCTTGTTCAAAAATTTTGCCGTGGCCCAGGAAATATTATACAATATGATACAGTATGATACGATATGATACAACATAACACAATATGAAGGAATACCATACACTGTGATACAATATCATATTATGAGATGAAATATAATAAAATATGATACTGTATAATGCAATATGAAACAATACCATACAATATGATGCAGTATGGAAAATTTCACGTCCAGATATGACGTTAACCAATCGAAAACTTGACCTGAGAAGGTCATGGCAGAGTCAAAAGACGTACAGCAGGATAACTCGACTGGCATGCATTTTTGAAGAAAATGTCCAACGCAAGAGTTGTAACATTTTTGACCCCCGATTAATTGGTGCCCTTGACCTTAACCTTTCCATGTCAAATTTTCGAATGTTGATCGACATATCTGTAAATAAAATTTTCCGCTCTCTCAGTTCCCGGGATCAAAACTAGGGGTTCCCTTTTGAAAAAATCAATTCCAACTTGAAATGACCATGAAGGTCAATGTCAGGGTCATCGTTCAATCGGGCGTCAAAGATGCTACACCTCTTGAGTTGGATATTTTCTTGAGAAATTCATGCCAGTCGAGTCAATCATTTGAGCGTTGTTTGACCTTGCAATGACCTTCCAGGATCAAATTTCCGATGGACCTCGTGACGTGAAGTGACAATTCTTAGGAACTTATTCTTCCTGTAAAAATGCTCTACCGCGCCATAAGAAGTTTTAATTTAGAAATTATAGATCGGATACCCATTCCGCATAAAAAATTATACTTCGGATAAAAACTTTTCCACTATATGAACTCATTGTTTGTATTTCTTTAACTAGGGTAATTATCAGTCATAATGAAGTAAGAGATCATAAGACTTGGCAGTTGATTCAACGCTATCTTGGCCAAGGTTTTAATTTTCAGTCAGACTGAAGAATCATTGTAAGATTGCTCAAATAATGTATAGCCATGCTATGAATGATGAAAACATTTTTCGAAATAAGTTTCTGAATTCGGAAGAGCTTTATTTCAAAATTGTCTTATCCATCAGAGCTGAATTTGAGGATGGTCATCGTCAAGCGTCTCACACATATTTTGTATATGTACATATTGAAATAGGCAGTTTCTAATAGATATAGATAATTTCGAATTAACACGTTCTCATTTCAACGATTTCTATCGTTTGAAATTGTCCAGTTGTTATGGTTTTCAATCTAAAAATGGACAATGAGAATCATATTTCTTATTTTTTGTTTCATTTTATTTGAGAGTTGAAAACCCATTCGTGAACATCTAAATCCAATTCAGTTCTAGATAAAACAAGTTTCCTTCTCTTGAAAGAAAGAATACAACGTACTCAATTTTCCTTGCACACCACTTCCAAGAAACTACTAAAACTTCACCTGTTTCCATCGAACACTCTCAGATTTGACATTTGGTCTACTTTGGACCACATATCATTTGACCAATCCCAACGGATTAAAGATTTTTGCACTCAGAAAAAAAAAAATTTGACAAATTAATTCCAGTAAAACGCGCACCATTAACTAACACAGTAAAAGACATCTCTAACCATCCTCTCAGCAATGAAATGATTTCAGCCTTATCTAGAGGACATAACTTTGCAGTAGGTCCCTCCAAAATCCTGAAAGAAGAAATTATCAGTAATTTGGAATCTACAATATATACGCTTACAACTGAAAAAGCGAATGACATACGGGGTAGGACAGTCAACATCTTACGCCAAGCCCAGCTTTCCTCCTCAAACTTGACAAAGCAAGAAAAAACAGCAATAAACAAACTCATTCAGAATAAAGAAATCATAATATTACCCGCAGACAAAGGCTCCTTTGTCGTAATGACAAAGAAGACTGTAACAACAAAATCATGAACATTCTGACTGACGATACCTATAAAAAACTTAAAAAAGTCCCACAAAAACAATAGCCAGCAAAACGAAAACCCTTTTGAAAGACTCAAAACTTGACAGCGAAACAATATCTGAATTAATACCTACTAATTCCATCTCTCCAAAACTTTCCAGACTTCCAAAAATCCACAAAAACAACATTCCGCTCAGACCGATCGTCAGCGCAATAAACTCACCAACTTACAACCTAGCACGCTTTCTCGCCAAAAAACTTAAGCCTTTCACAGGAAACTCTATCACATACGTCCAAAACTCTTTCGACTCCATCAGAAAAATACAACAGATTCGCATTCAACCCCAAGACATCCTAGTAAGTTTCGACGTAGTATCTCTCTTTACGAAAGTACCAATCTCTGATACAATCGATATCATTGAATCCTTTGCCAACTTACCTTCCGAACTAACACCTTTAACAGAACACTGTCTCACTAATACTCACTTCTTTTGCAATAACCAATTTTCCGAACAAACCTCAGGAGCAGAAATGGGATCTCCAATCTCACCTGTAATAGCCAACATTTTCATGTAAAATCTAGAAACTAAAATCTTTAACGAATCCAAGCTTAAACCGGAATTTTGGTGCCTTCACGTTGACGACACTTCTGTCATCTGGAGACATGGACTGGATAAACCGCACAAGTTCTTAAATTTCATCAATCAGTTATACCCTAGAATCAAGTTCACCATGGAAATTGAATAAAACGGAAAATTGCCTTTCTAGGACTTACGAGTTTACAAAAGATCTGATAACACGTTAGGACATGAAGCTTGCAGAAAACCTACCCATACAAACAGATACCTACATGCTTCCTTCTCCCACCACCCATCTCAAAAGCTGTCTCCATAACAGATAAAGATAACTTACAAAAGGAACTACAAAATGTTAAACAAAAGAATATCTGACGAAAGCATGAGTCATGGCTAAATGGTAGCATGGCACAAGCCTTGTCTGTCTCAAGAGTAGAACAAGCTAAATGAATCAAAATTATTACCAATATGCACACGTGTTAGAGTACATTAGCATGCCTTAAAACTTAAAATCTTAAGCTTGCCAATAGCCGATACATCTCCGAACAATAAGCCAACGACCTGCTTGTCTAAAACTAAAATCGCCTAAAACTTGGAACTTCTAAAGTCTATGTTTTTATAGAATTCTCTCAAACGTTGGAACAAATTAAACTTGTTTGAAACATTCATTCTGTTCATTTTTATTGATTCAATATGCTTTCTAGGTAGACAGGAAACAAAATTCGTTTTATTTATTTATTTTTTCTCTCAGAGTTATAATTATTGTTATTATTGTACCACTAGGCCATTCCCCTTTCGGGGAAGGCGTGACTCGCTCGGTTATAAAATAGTAGTTTAGAGAAGAAGGTATAGATTTTTTGGATTCATCTAGAATTTTCGTGTTATTTATTTAAATAACACGTTCGTTCAGTAACACCGCTCTAAAGGAGGTTGCTGATAAATCTCATTAGCGATCACCCCAATTGAAGAGCTTCACAAAATTGTGATGTGTGGTTCCCCAATCGCGCCCTTTAGTATCCAAGGTCCTTTGTTTCCGGCTTCATTCACTCTACTTACATTCCTTTTATAAATTATTTGTCGCCACACTCTTCTCTCCTGGCATACATCCCTGACTTCCTTCACGTCCATGCATTTCTTCATGCAAGCTGTCCTAGTTCTAAGGCTTCTTGTGTCTTCTGGGATCAAGGTGTTATTCACACATTCTAACCAGTCTTCACACGGTCTGCCTCTGGGCATACTTATTCTAATCTCTCATCATTTCGGACAATGTGGCACATTGCTCACGCTTGTATTTAGTTTGCTCAACAGCGTCAACAACGCCAAAACGAGAATGATGACACCGACCACGCAACAGCAAAAAAAAAGCAGTTCAATCCAACAATTATTAAGAATGCATATAATAGTATAGAATTTAGTGTATGAGTGGATCGTTTCGAAAAAGTAATAAGTTCTATTGGAAAGATAAAAAAAATTGAACTCTTCAACCAACCTTCAATTTTATTTATTAAGCGATTTAGAAACTGCTGATAAACGAAGGGCGATACTTTGTACAAGCTCGTCGGAAGAAAATACTTTCATCTTTCATATGACCAATTTATTCACTTATGCAATTTTTCATACATAATTGACAGATTACAAGATAGCTACATTTTGCAGGAACATATGACATTTTTTTAATTTTGATATATTTAGAAGGTCCTCAGCATCATAGAATTAGAACATCATAGTAGGATATCCGCGGAATATGTGAGGAATATCAAACTTTCCGCCCCGTTGGCTATCCTTCTCACTTCGCCTAGAATACCCCGTGATGTACCTGGGATGTCCCTGGATTGCCCTGGGATGTCCCTGGATTGCCCCGGGATGTCGCTAAATGTACCGGGAGTGACACTTGATGGATGGATGCATAAAAGACGCGACCAGGTCCCGCATTTACGTATACGTGATTCGCTGCCGGATAATTGCCTCTTTCTGGATGTTCTCTAGTTCCGGAATTATGGTTATGCTCATTTGGATAATACGGCTGGAAACCTCCAGATATATAAAATTTTGCTCCTATTTTTACCTCCAAGTAGCTTGGAACAGGTAGAGTAGAAGCAGGATGCTCATTATCTGGACTGTGAGGGGCGATAAGGAACGAATATTGATGAAACACACGGTTCACTTGCAATCGTATAAAAGCCCATTTCATTGCAAAAGGTTGTCGATGAGGCAGCAGCCATGACATCACTTCCCAATTGTTTTCTGTTTCGATATATCCAACATAATTATGAAGAATAGATTCGCCCCGCATTATTAAAAACATTTGGTATTTACGTGGAGGATCCGGGTCAACCACGGACTCCATCCCAACTGCACCTAATTTTGCAAGAAAAAATTGACATTAGGTTAGGAACATTTTGTACGCGATAAACTTGAGATATTTTAAATTTTTAACAATTTAAGGTAAGCCAAGAATGACCTACATATGTATTTATGAAATGGGAAATGTTCGGGGAAAATTTCGTGAATTTCATAAATTGAATGAATACGACGAACTCCTTGAATTACATGAATTACTTCGATTCCATGAATTACTTTGATTCCCTGAATTCCATGAATTCCTTAAATTCCATGAATTCCTTGAGTTCCACGAATTCCTTGAATTACATGAATTCCTTCAATTCCATGAATTCCACGAAATCCTTATATTCCATGAAGTCATTGAATTTCATGAATTACTTGAATTTTATGAATTCTACAAATGACATGAATTCCTCGAATTACATCAATTCCTTTAATTCCATGATTTCCATGAATTCCTTAAATTTCATGAAGTAATTGAATTCCATGATTTCTTGGAATTCCACTATTCCATTGAATTGCACAATTTCATTCAAATTCTAGAAATTCCACGAACTCATTTACACTAAAAAATGTTCAAAATCTTTTTTGACAAAATCAAATCCTTAACGTTGGAAAGCAACCTCTTTATACCACGCATATGTGACTTTGTCAAAAAATAATCTTCTCTAGAAATTTGCTATGAAAATGGAATATCTGATCTTTGGGAAACGGAATTTTCAGGGTGATTAGAGTCTCTGTCGTTTGGGCTCCTTGAAAATTCAATTTCAAATTTATAAATGGACGTTTGAGTTGTCAGATTAAAGAGTGGTTTTTGCGAAAGAATTAGGCATTACAGTGGCCAGGAAAAGCCTAACATTACTTCCTATTTTGTTTTTTCCTGTTTTGAGCTTTTAGTAAAGGGTGGCTTTTTTTTACATGGGTGGGTTTTTGTAATTTTCGTTTAGTGCATTCTGAATACCAAAAAATTCCCAAGATTCTGATACAAAGAAACTTGGGAATTTGTGTTTCGGAGGGGCTACCATTATGGACTCCGTAACGTAACGTGACGATTCTTAGGGATTCATTCCTCGTGCAAAAATTCCCTGCCGCGCCGTGAGAAGATCTGCTTTAAAAATTATAGCTCATATACACATTACGCATGAGAAATTATACTTCGGATACAAAATTTTCCACTATATGAACTCATTGTTTGTATTTTTTTAACTAGGGTAATTATCAGTCATAATGAAGTAAGGGATCATAAGACTTGGCAGTTGATTCAACGCTATCTTGGCCAAGGTTTCAATTTTCAGTCAGACTGAAGAATCATTGTAAGATTGCTCAAATAATGTATAGTCATGCTATTATTGATGAAAAAAATTTGTCGAAGAAAGATCATTGATTCGGAAAAACTTTATTTTAAAATTATTTTATCCATCAGGGCTAAATTTGAGGATGGTCATCTTCAAGCCTCTTACATTCATTTTATAAATGTACATATTGAAATGAACAGTTCCAAACAGATATAGATGATTAGATAAATTAGATAAGAATAATTAGGACTTTTAGATTTCAACGATTGCTAATGTTTGTCTATTGTAAATTAATGTTTAGACGTTTCATTCAGTAATTTTCCACACTTCCTCTATCAAAATAGACGCAAATTAGACTACATGCATTATCTTTTATAGATCAGCAAATAGAAAGCCTTGATTCCGACAAACATGGCTTGCGTCATTTTATGGAATGTCACATATTTTTCTTGAAATCAACAGTGTTTGAGAAAACGGCGTGGTTTTCAAACTCAAATATTCACCTTATTATCTTATTTAATTCTTTCGGAATCATTATTTTTCAACGTACATTGTATTTGGAACTGTCCAGTTATTGTGGTTTTCATTTTGAAATTGGAAAATGAGAATCATATTTCTGGATTGATAATATATTAGACAAATATTGTAATCTTAGGGGAATTTCGTAATACTTGACAATGCAAATACATATTACAATAATTTCGCGACTCGTCCGATATATGGTTGTATCAATAAAAATATTTTAGTGTTGAAGGTGGACTTTTTGGGAACAAGAAATTGAATCAAGAGCTCTTGAACAAACATGTTTGAGTTTATAATTACATATTACGTTTACCATACAAATTTATTTAAATATCATATTGAACTCACATTTGAAATACAGAAGAAAGGGGAACGTCAAGAACAGAATTTTAGTGAAAATCTGCATTTCCTCTGAGTAGATACGACGATAAAAGAACCGAAACCAAATTCTTCGAGACTTCCGTATGAACTGAGGCGATAAATGGTATATACTAGCGTCTGCGAGCTCTTCTCAATGACAACAATAAACACATGCAAACAATAAAGTTAAACAAATTTCTTCCATCTTTTAAAACACCATCACATGTATGAACGTGTAAACATAGCTAAAAATAATATGACCTACTCTTCCATGACTGAATAGTGATGTTTCTAGCCTTTACTTCTACTTAAAAATCAAATGAAAATACACAAATTTTTAGAATGATTATGTTGTTTGTAATATTCAGTAGAATTCACTTCAAGGAACAACAATGCGTTCTTTAGTTAAGAGTCAGATCAGTGTGAATAATCGCCTAAAATAGCACGAACATATAGGCGAATGAAGAATTTTATCATGAACACTACACGTGATCTTGGGCATTATGGATCAGTCTTTGTCTTCTCCATTCTGATGGGGTGTTTTTATTGATGGCTAGGATCTGCTAGAAAACAATAAGAAGTTGCAAATAACAAAACTTGGGTAGCTTTTCTCAAAAATTTACTTCTCTATACTATGCGAGATACAAGAAACGTCCGGAATCAAACTTGTTCCTTTCAAAGAGTTCTACAAGATTTCGTTTTCTGTTCCGCGCTATTTTCCATTTGCACAATGTCTTTCTTCAATGTTCCCAAAAATTTATATTAGCATCAAGAATGTTGTTTTACTAAATATCAAACCAATGAAGCAGAATAAAAACAAAAGATTGATCATCCTATCACATTTAAGAAAAGGTTGCATCGCCCAGGCATGACAATGAGCTTGGAAATATCTGGCTGAATCATGAGTCATGGCTTGGTGGTAGCATAGTTCAAGACTTGTTGTTAGACTTCTCTCAAGACCAGGACAAGGTGAACCCAAATTAATATTATTAACGTGATGCTAGTGTTAGTGCCCATTAGCCTGTGTTAAAAATAAAAATCTGAAACTTGCTAATAGCCAAAACATCCCCAAACGGTAACTCGACGTACCACTTGTTTTTCAAAACGTATTTTTTCGTAGTTTTTGTAGACAAAGCCGGTATCGGTGAGAAAGTATATTATAAGAATAAAGCATAGACTGCCGAGAAAAATATTAAAGAATTAATTTTTCCCTCATTTGTTTAATGCTACTGATCCTCAATATCGCCCATCTAGTTAGTCGACATCTCAGACTAAACCTTTCACTCAGAGTGAATCGATTGTTAATTGCATTTAGCAAAAATAATGTTTTAAAAAAATTGTCATTGTTCATAACTATATATTTTTTTAATGCTAGATAGTTACGGTTTCTTTTGAAATTTGTAATTTGTTACCTATATCTTAATTTTTGAAGTAATAAATAATGCAAGTTAACAAAACTAATTGTTGAAATAATTTATTATCTTTTATTATCTTCTCTTAGATAAGTGCTGAAAATTTGCGGGTTTTTCTGAACCCTAAAACTTTTTGTCCATTTTTCACTTAGTGGATTAATAATTAATGCAAGTTAATAAATATGTCCTTCCTAACAATTGATAATTGTTTATAACTAAATTCTCTTTGAGTAGTGCTAAAAGTTAGCTTTTTCATGAAATATTCAGTTTTGCTCTGACGATTTGGTTGCGAACACATAATATGTGAACCTCAACAAGAATCGTTTTTTGAATATTATTGTATTTTTTAAAGTGAACTAATTTGTCTGTTCACGATGTCAGGAGTAGGTGTGAGGACTAGGTCTGTAAACGACTTGTAAAAGTCTTGTTTTGAAATACAACAAGAAGTTTATCTGAAAGCGTGAAAAAAATTTGGAATTGCAAATATTTTTCAATTCCCCCCCCCCTCCCCCCAAAGAAAAAACGTATCATCGATAATAATATACATACATAAAGATTAAAAAGGCCTCAAAGAAATAATTAATTGATTATAACCACTTCTAGTAAATATCGTTTCTGACAATATGATTATCTCTAATGTTTATTTATTACTCGTTCATATCTAAACAGGCAAAAGAAAGCTAAACGTTTAAGATAAAAAGAACAACTTCCTAGCATCACTTACAGAGATTATAGTTATAAACAATAATCAATTGTCTAAATGAGCATGTTTTTTCATTTGTAATAATAATTACCCTACTAAGAGAAATTAGAAGGAATAGAATTTTTGGTGGATTAAATCAATTCTTAACTCAATTCAAGTAAAAATTAACAATGCAGGACATGAAATTTAATAAAGACCAGAAAGCAAAAACTTTGCTTCTCCAAAGCTTTTCCAGATTATCATAAGAAAATAATTTTAGGATTTTCTTGAGATGATTTTGACTGAAGAAAGATTTTTGGGTTGCTGATTTCGAATTTGCATTCCAAAATGTTGAATTAATTGCTTCCTTTAAGAGGACCTACAATATATATATATTATTGGCGTTTGATTTTTCATATGTAGGGGTGGTCTTTGCGAACAAAATTGAGAATTCGGGAGTCCAGGAAAAGCCCGAAACTACTTTCTATTTTGTTTTTCCCTGTTTTAAGTTTTTCTTAAAGGGGTAGTTTTTTGTGCATAGGTGTGGTTTTTGAAATTTTTGTTTGATGCATTCGAGCGCCCAAAGTAGGCCAAAAATTCTGAAGCACTTTGCTTTCCTTCAGCTTTCATTTTTGACACGGGGGTGGTTCCTTCGCATATAAAGGATGGGGTTTTGGATTGTTTCGGTGCATTCGAAAGCAAAAAAAAAAAAAACGCTGAAAATCTTGATACAAAGAAATTTAGGCAATTTGACTGTGGAGGTGCTACCTTAATAGAACAGGATTTATTTATCTCTTGTGGTTGACTGAACCTTATCTTGGCCAAGGTTTCAATCTTCAGTCAGACTTTGAAATCATTGTAAGGTTTCCCAAATAATGTATAGTCATGCTATTATTGATGAAAACCATTTTTCGAAAAAAGTTTCCTAATTCAGAAAAACTTTATTTTGAAATAGTTTCGGCCATCAGAGCTAAATTTGGGCATGGTCATCTTCAAGCCTTTTACATTCATTTTGTAAATGTACATTTTGGAATACACAGTTTCGAACAGATATAGATAATTAGATGAATTGAATGAAAATAATTGAGACATTTACATTTCAACGATTCCTAATGTTTCTCTATCGCAAATGTAAGTTTAAACGCTTTTATTTAATAATGTTTTACACTTCCTCATTTAAACTGAGCTTCTATTAGAATACATGCGTTATCTTTTATACATCAGCAATTAAAAAACCTCGTTGCGAACAAACATGGCTTGCCTCATTTTATGGAACGTCACATATTTTTTTTAAAACCAATAGCGTTTGAGAAAACGGCGTGGTTTCAAAACTCAAATATTTAACGTATCACTTTAATTTATTCTCTATAGAAAAAGTACGACAATTTTGTTAAGAGCCTTGTCAACTTAATTCATTTATTGACACCCCTTCTCTGAAATGTATAGTTCTTTATACTTTTCCAGAATTATTACTTTTCAACGTACACTATGTTTGAAATTCTCCAGTTATTGTGGTTTTCAATTAGAAATCACACAATGAGAATCATATTTTTGATTTGATAATACATTAGGCGAATAATGTAATATTCTGATGTTAAAGCTAGTCTTTTTGGGAACGAGAAATTGCATCAAAAGCTATTAAATAAACATGTTTAAGTACATAATTATATATTACATTCATCATTCATAATTATTTGAATATTATATCAAACTTAGATTTGAAATACAGCAGAACAGGGAACGTCAAGAGCAGAATGTCAGTTAAAATCTGCATTTCCTCGGAGTAGACACAACGATAAGAGAATAGAAATTTGATTCTTTAAGACTTCCGTATGAACTGAGGCGATGAATGATATATACTAACGTCTGCGAGCTCTATCCAATGCCAACTCATTATTTATTCGGTAAAATTATTAGAGTGGAAGGAGGAATATTCAAGATTACAACACGTGATCAAGTGTGGTAGAAGTGGTAAACACTAAACGTTGAAACATTTATTACAAGTCACTATCACATGTATAAAATGTAAACAGAGATGAAAATAATATGAGCTATCCTTCTAAACTGAATCGTGATGAGGTATCTTGTTTCAACTTATATTTTTAATTCAAATGAAAAAAACAAGATTTCATGAAACAATGATGTTGTTTTTAATATTCAGCAGAATTCACTTCAAGGAAGAGCAATGCATTTTTTAATTTTTTCTCAGATCAGTGTGAATGATCGCCTAAAATAGCACGAACATAGCTGAATAGAGAATTTTATTATGAACACTATACATGGTCTTGGGCATTACGGATCAGAGTCTTTGTTTTTCATTCTGATGGGGTGTTTTTATTAATGGTCAAGATCTACGAAGAAACTTTAAAAGTTGAAAAATAACAAAACTTCGATAGCTATCCACGAAATACGAGAAACGTTTGAAATCAAAGTTGTTCCTTTCAAAGGATTCTATAAGATTTTGTTTCCTGTTTTGCGGTATTTTTCATCTGCCGATCGTCTTTCTTGATTGATGATCCTAACAAAAGTGGAAAAAGTTTGCAATGCCCAGGCATGGCAATGAACTTGGAAACATCTGGCTAAAGCATCACTCAACAAGCAGCAAGCTAAACAAATTAAAATTATTTCTAACATGCGCACTCGAGGTATAGTACATTACCTTGCGTTGAAACTAAAAATCTTAAGTTTGCCAATAGCCGACACATCTCCAAAAGGGTAAGTCGACGACCTTGTTGTTTTTTCAGATATCGTTAAACTCTGAGTCACACGCTAAGCTTATTTTTTTGATGAATCGAAAGGTTTTTGAGATGATCGCAAAAAACTTGGTACTCCTGAAGTCAATGATGAACTCAAAATACAATATGACCGCCAACAGCAGTTGCTATTTCTTCAATTTCGTTTTTTTTTCAACTGATTTTTCGGAGTCACAACATCCAATTTGCCTAGGTGCCCCGTTTTTTGATCTTAAAGGTTCCTTCTGGTACGTCAGATGCTTGTGATAAAATCAATAGTGTTCCAGAAAAATTTGAAAAACTGATATCTTTTATCTTACTTCGGCTGTTGTTCTCAATCCTAGATCATTGTCGGCTTTGTTTTCATAGAATGCTGTTGAACTTTTGAACAAATTAAACTTGTTCTAAACATTCATTCTGTTCAACTTTATTGATTTTATGTGTTTCTTATGAGGAGAGAGGACAAGATGAATTTTTTTAAATTCTTTAGTTATATTTGATATGAGTTATCTGTTGTTTTTCAGCGACGCTCTTAAAATATTTTTCAATCAATTGAAATTTGTTGACATATTTACGAGTACTCTCAGGAAACGAACTAGTACTTAATAGTTTAATTTAGTCAGTAATAATATTTTAATTTGTACTGAAATTATAACATTTAGGTACAATATTATTACAATTTGAGTTTGCTCAACAATAGAATTTTCATTAGAACGAGAATTGTAACAACAAAGTTAATTGTTCATGGTAACTACAAGCTCAAATTACGAATGGCGAATTAAAACAAATAAGTTGGAGGAAAGATTTAAATAAGTATTTAAAACACGTTAGGCGTTTTGTTCCTCAGATATCTTTTTGAGACGTATTCGGTTGTATTCCAAGGAATGGTAACAATATTATAATAAAAAAATTCCTCCTTAGAATATTCTTGTTAATATTATAAAATAATTTAATGAATAAGTGCATTATTCAGGCATTTGTCGACTGAAAAATTCATTCATTTCGATGTCAGTTTTTTAATTAGGAACCTTATGATAATTTCAGCAAAACTTATTATTCATTTATGAATTTTCTGATTGTTGAAAATAAAGATGATAAACAAATGCATTATTCGGGCATTTCTCGATGGAAAAATTCGTTTTTCTCAATGCCAGTCCTTTTGATTGGGAACTGCTTGATAATTACCGTAAGGGCCTCTTTATCTTTTTCTGAAACCAGAAAAAAAGACAAACTTTAAAAATGACAAACTGAAACATTATTAAAATTACAATATAACAAAAAATGAATATCACAACATGAATGATTGACAAAATAGAAAAATTACAAAAATGAACAAAAAACAAAACAATAGGACGGAAAAATGAAGAAAGGGCAAAATACCAAAAAGAAAAATATAACAAAACAACAGAACGTCAAAATAACTAAACAACAATAAACAAAAATATAATAGTTCCGAATTTACTGTAAGAGTAAATTGTTTCGAAAAAGTAATAATTCCTATTGGAAAGATAACAAAAAATATTTAACTCTTCAACCAACCTTCAGTTTTGTTTATTTAGGGATTTAGAAACTGCAACTAATATATTGCGAACATGTTTAGAATTTTCTCGCAAGTTATTCTACAGAAAAACTTTATGAGCAACCATGCATACATTTGATATATCAATTTTTATATTAATTTCTTGAACTGTGTTAAGCTGGAAGAAATCGAAACGTACGTCGATTCTGTCATGCGGAATGGCATGCTTTGTACAAAATCGTCAGAATAAAACGATTTAATATTGTGATATGACCAATTTGTTTACTTATGCAATTTATTATACACAATTTAGAGATTAAGATGTGGCTACATTTTTTAGGAAGGTATGACATTTTTTATTTATGATATACTTAGGAGGTCGTTGGCGGTATAAAACTAGAACATCATAGTAAGATATCCGCCGAACATGTCAGGAATATCAAACTTTCCGCCTCGTTACATATATCCATCGCAATTCGTCTAGGATATCCTGTGTTATACCTAGGATATTTTTTAATCATTTCTTCAGTTAGCCTAAGTTTCTGAAGCTAAGGAACCCTCCAGGAACAGTATACAAATATACTATTACTAAAAATACAGTTGCTGGTCAAAGAATATTTTTATAATTATAATTATATAGAACATCAGATTTCAACAAATTATAAGATAATAATAATAAGTACAAGAGAAAATGTGCTAGCGTAATTGTGTGGAATTGGATAGGATAAATGTCGAATTAGCATAGCAGAGTTACAACAGAGTATTAAATATCTTGTCCCAAACCTATGGAACGAGGAATATAATTGAAATGTCTTAATTAAAATATGAGTTTAGGTGTTACATGTGTTCGTAGGTGAGATAATTATCACTGAGTGATTTCTAGAGTGGGATTGCCAATATTAATCGAATACATACAAAAAGCTTCTTTGAAGTGAAAATAGGAAGGCGCTTCCCCAATTGACACAGGCAGTTTGTTCCAGAGTCGCACGACCCACACCCGTGATGTAAATTGGATGTCCCAGAATGGAGGGCGAGCAGGAAAGTGATGTCATGGCTGCTGTCTCATCGACAACCTTTTGCACTGAAATGGGCTTTTGTAAGATTGCAAGTGGACCGTCAGTATCCTCAGTATTCGTTCCTTCTCGACCCTCACTGTCCACGTAATGAGGATGCTCTTTCTACTCTACCTATTCCGAACTACGTGGAGGTAACAATAGGAGATCATACTTATACAGCTGGAGGTTTTCAGCCGTATTATCCAGACCAGCATCGCCATAGTGCTGGAACTAGAGAACATCCAGAAAGAGGAGATGATCCGGAAGCGAACCACGTATACGTAAATGCAGGACCTGGTCACGTCTATAGAGCATATACAAGTGACCAGGTCCTGCATTTACGTATAAGCGGTTCGCTTCCGGATAATCGCCTCTTTCTGGATGTTCTTCAGTTCAGGTATGATTGCCTTCAAGATCTGGATGGTACACTTCGAATTTTTCAGCTGTATAAGTATGGTCTCTTATGGTTACCTCCACCCAGTCTGGAAAATGTTGATTAGGAGGAGTATGCTCATCAGCTGCACCATTATGTTCAAGAAAGAACGAATACTGATGAAACTGATGGCCCAATGTCAATCGTACAAAGGCCCAGTCCAATGCAAAAGGATGTATATGAAGCCTCAGCCATGAGTGCACTTGCCAATTAGGGTAGTCCTCGATAGATCCAATGAAACTAGAATTGTCCCGCATTCTTACATTCATTCAGTGTGGAAGACGCTCGTTATCCATGCTTCAATAAGCAATTTCGATTGATGAAGGCAAAAAGAGTCAAAAAACTCATTTGTTGGTCAAATGTGCGACGTTTCGTTGGCATTGGTTCGCCAACCTCATCAGGCTAATTTATTAAAATAAAGAAACACCACATAAATATCACATATTTTACAGGTACATAGTATAAGTTAAAAACAAATTTAAAAATTACCGTTGACATTCACTAGTTAAAACATAAATTCTAACGCGTCTAATTTTGATAAATGTAAAAGACCCATTTTTGGTCGACTGAAATGACACTCTAAAGTCAACTGAAGAAACAAAACCTGGTGTCGTTATTATATATACGTACTCATACACATATTCATGGATAATACACTTTGAATTCTATCTTGTCGTAAGTTAAACACCCAAATTTAATTTCTGTAATAATGGAAAATATATAAAACTTTGAAAAGAAATGTTCATATAACCAGAGAAGACAGAGAAATCTCAAAAAAATTAAATAATACAAAAAATTGTTTGAAAAATAACTCCGGTATCTTTTTTACGAATGCTGATAAAGGTAATCTCACCGTTTGTTTGAACAAATCAGTTTATAACTTAAAAATGACCAATTTGCTTTCTGACACATCTACTTACATTCCTATAAATAAAAACCCTTTAAAAAAACAACAGACAGACACATCAAAAATCTTAAAAAATCTCAATGACAATAATTTTTTAAAATATGAATACCATAACAATGAACTTACTTTAACTGATACAGTTCTGGCAAAATGTTATGGTCTACCAAAAATACATAAACAAGATGTCCCTTTTCGTCCGATTATTTCTCTTATTAACAGTCCAACACATTTTTTAGCCAAAATAATTTACGATGATTTAAAAAATTGTATAAAAACTCCCATTTCACATGTCAACAATAGTTTTGAATTGAAAGAAAAAATTAAAGATCTATACATAGACGACGATTATGTTCTCCTTTCACTTGATGTTAGTTCATTATTTACAAATATCCCTTATAACTTAGTTTTACAAAGTTTAAAAAAAAGAGTTGAATATATCCATAATCAATGTAAAATTCCATTCAACGACATCATAACTTGTACGAAATTCCTTTTTGAAAACACTTTTTTTATTATTAATGACGATATTTACAAACAAATTAATGGAACGCCAATGGGCTCTCCAATCTCACCTTTATTTGCAGATATCGTAATGGATGATTTGGAAGTGACATGTCTAAAAAAATTGAAAACAATTCACGATTGTGTTCCTTTGCTATATTTCAGATACGTGGATGACACGATCATATGCATTAAACATAAATATATAGATACAGTTATTCAAGTTTTCAACTCTTATCATACAAATTTAAAATTTACCTTTGAATTAGAGGAAAATAGAAACATTAATTTTTTGGACATGACGTTAATTAGAGAAGATAATCACATTATCACCAATTGGTTTCAAAAACCTATGTCATCTGGCAGACTAATTAACTTTCTTTCACATCATCCTATACAACAGAAAAAAAAATATAGTGTACAATCTTGTTGACAGAGCTATATTATTATCTCACAATAATTTTCACTCAAATAATTTAAAAATAATTAAACAGTTATTGATTAATAATAATTATCCAATTGATTTTATTGATAAAAACATAAATGTCCGCATGAACAAAATTAAATATCACTCTCAAAACAAGATTGTACACAATAATCAGATTCGTTCCAATGTATATCAACTTAAAGTTTGCCTTCCTTTTTCTAATAATTTTACACAATTGTCTAAGATTTTAAATAGTTATAATATTGCTACGATCCCTACAATTAAAAAAAGTTCAAATTCTGTAATAAAATTAGGAAAAGATATTTCTAAAAAATGGGATGAAACAAATTTAGTTTATAAATTTTCTTGCAAACAATGTCCTGCATCTTATGTGGGTGAAACGAAAAGATCTTTAAGAACTCGGATCAATGAACATATCAATAGGAAAAAAGCAGAGTTGGTCGTTTATAAACATCAACATAATTTTGGTCATACATTTGATTGGGACAATGTAAAAATTGTAGATCGAGAATCTAACTATAAAAAAAGAATGATTTCAGAAATGATCCATATTAACAGCAGTTCAAATAATATTAATAAAAAAGAAGATATTTATGCTCTTAGTAAAATATATTTTCCATTATTACAGAAATTAAATTTGGGTGTTTAACTTACGACAAGATAGAATTCAAAGTGTATTATCCATGAATATGTGTATGAGGACGTATATATAATAACGACACAAGGTTTTGTTTCTTCAGTTGACTTTAGAGTGTCATTTCTGTCGACCAAAAATGGGTCTTTTACATTTATCAAAATTAGACGCGTTAGAATTTATGTTTTAACTAGTGAATGTCAACGGTAATTTTTAAATTTGTTTTTAACTTATACTATGTACCTGTAAAATATGTGATATTTATGTGGTGTTTCTTTATTTTAATAAATTAGCCTGATGAGGTTGGCGAACCAGTGCCAACGAAACGTCGCACATTTGACCAACAAATGAGTTTTTTGACTCTTTTTGCCTTCATCAATCGAAATTGCTTATTGAATTAAACTATGGAAGGCGAATTTTTGGTTTCTTCAACGTTATCCATGCTAGCTGCACCTAATTTTGGAAGGAAAAATTTAAATTAATTTATGAAGATTTTGTACACTATAAACTTTAAATGTTGAAAATTTTCAACAATCGAAGGTGAACTAAGAATAAGCGCGTTTTTGGAAATGAAATTGCTTGAAGAATTAATCAATAAATTTTTTAAGTGTTCAAAATCATATCATTTTCAAACAATTTTAGGTTGAAACACTACAATAAAGGATTTCACATTGTTATTGAAATATTTAAAAAAGTGTCCATAGTTCTTCCAGAGAAATCATATCGGTCCGCATCAGTAATTTTATAAACAAAGCTTGACCAAGCAGACCTGGAAGACACTTCGTTTGAAAAACTAAAATAGTTGGAACAATCAATCAAGAAACTTGTGAGTGTTTAAAATTATATCATTTTCAAACAATTCTAACTTGAAAACAGTACAATTGAGTGATTATAATTTGTTTCTCGAAAAATCTGAATGGAAAAATGTAATTTACGAATTAAAATTTAAAAAAATAAATAATGAAAATTTTCAATTTTCAATTTAGCAACCTGAAGTTCGAACGATTCAAGGTTTATTTTATTTCAAATAATTCAATTTTATTCAGTTTATTTTCCAATATATTAATTTAAATGTTTTTGAAAATTGAAAGACGATTTTGAAGTTTCAATTGGATGCATAAATTTCATTAATTACTAAGGATTTCGAAATGGAATAGTTCAATTTTTGATTGAAAAATCTATAGATTATTTAATTCTGAACAGATTTCCTGGAAATTCAGATTGAAATTTAGAGATAGGCGTTTGATCTTTCAGATGAAGGGATGTATCTCCTATAAAAATGCAAGCATTTGAGAGGCCAGGAAGAACCCAATACTAATCTCTATTCAGTTTTTTCCAGTTTTGAGTTCACGTTCAAAAGCCCGATATCCTGTGGTCTTTGATTTTGTATTTTCTTTTTTTTTTATACAGTGGTCGTGCATTTTCGAAAAAAGGTAGTGTAGCACAACAATCGGCAATACAGCCCAAGAAACGAGAAAAAGTTCTGATAAATTTTTTAACCAGCGTAATTATTAGTCATAATAAAGTAAGAGATCATGACACTCGGCTTATTTTCCGGGTGTTTTTCTCGAACGATTATTTGTGTTAGTGTGCCTGATTATCAGTATACGAGAACGGCATTTATTCATCTCTTTTTGCTGATTCAACGTTATCTTGGCCAAGGTTTCAATTTTTAGTCAGACCTGCGAATCATTCTAAGGCTGCTTAAATAATGTATAGTTATGCCATAGTTGATGAAAAACATTTTTCGAAATGAGTTTCTTAATTTAGAAAAGCTTCATTTTCAAATTGTTTAAACCACGAGAGCTGAATTTGAGGATGATCATCGTCAAGCGTCTCATACTTATTTTTTATATGTACATATTGAAATACACAGTTTCTAATAGATATTGATAATTTCAAATTAAGACGTTTTCATTTCAACGATTTCTATCGTTTGACTATTGTAAATCTGAATTTAAATTTTTTTACTCTGCACGTTTTTACACTTCCTCATCCAAACTAAGTGTTCATCATACTACATGCGTTATCTTTTATAGATCAGCAAATATAAAGCCTCTGTGCCGACGAACCTATTTTGAAAATGTCATCAACTTTATTCATTTATTCACACCCCTTCCTTAAAATGTACAGTTTTTTATAAGTTCCAGAATTATTACTTTTGAACGTACATAATGTTTGAGATTGTCCAGTTATTGTGGTTTCCAATTTGAAATTGGACAATGCGTATCATATTTCGTCTCTGATAACATATTGGGCAAACATTGAAATCTTAGGGGAATTCCGTGATAGTTGACAATTCGAATATATATTACAATAAATTCGAGACACGTCCGATATAAGGTTCGATCAATAAAAATACTTCCATGTTGAACCTTGTCTTTTTGGTAACGAGAAATGAATCAAAAGCTCTTGAATAAACATGCTTGAGTAAATCATTACATATTTCATTCATCATACATAATTATTTGAATATTATGTTGAACTCACATTTAAAGAAACAGCAAAACGGGAAACGTCAAGAGCAGAATTTACGTGAAAATCTGCATTTCCTCTGAGTAGAGACAACGATAAGAGATTAAGAATTAAATTATTTGACACTTCCGTATGAATTGAGGCGATAAATGGTATATGCTAACGTCTGCGAGCTATTTCC
Organism: Andricus quercusramuli; assembly: GCA_932178445.1. NCBI lineage: Eukaryota > Metazoa > Arthropoda > Insecta > Hymenoptera > Cynipidae > Andricus > Andricus quercusramuli. The sequence continues at coordinate 54,932 of CAKNXH010086316.1, forward strand.
AATGACAACTCATTATTTATTGGACAAAATTATTAGATTGGAAGGAGGAATATTCAAGATTACAACACTCAATCAAGTATAGTAGAGGTGGAGAACATTGAAGTTCAAAACATTTGTTTCATCTTTCAAGTCACTATCGCATGTATAAAAATGTAAACAGAGAAAAAAATAATATGAGCTATTCTTCTGTAACTGAATACTGATAATGCATCTCATCTTAACTTCTACTTTAAATTCAAATGAAAATACACGTTTTTAAAACAATTATGTCGTTTGTAATATTCAGTCTTTCCATTCTGATGGGGTGTTCTCATTATTGATCAAGATCCCCAAAAAAACTTGAGGAAGTTGAAAATAACTAAACTTCGATAGTTTTTCTCAGAAATTTAGTTTTTTATAATATGCGAGATACACGAAACGTCCGAAATCAAAGATGTTCCTTTCAAAGTGTTCTACAAGATTTCGGATCCTGTTTCGCGGTATTTTCCATTTGCCCATCGTCTTTTTTGAGTGTTTCCAAGAATTGACATTGGAATCAAGAATGTTTTTTAAGCCAAGGAGATACATTTTTAATTAAAAAGTTCAAATATCTATCAAAAAAGATACATCCTCGTCAAAAAATTGAATAGTTGAATTTCCAGTTGAAGAAATTAATTTTCGATAGGAAAAACAAATTTTCAATCAACGAAATAAAATTTCAATCGAAGAGATTAATTTCCTACCAGAAAGGATTAATTTTTAACAAAAAACCAAATTTTCAACCAACTTTTAAATTTTCAGAGGGATTTTTAACCTAATTGTTAAATTTTCTACAGAAGAAATTAATTTTCAACCAAGAAGGTAAATAATTAGACACCAAGAAGATTAATTATACAGGTTCAGTAAAAAAAGTGACAGGCGCACAATCTGGCCTTATTTTCTATCGAGCACGTCAGGCTTTTCCCCTAGAAACTTTCGTGAATTCACATAATTCCGTGAATTCATATAATTCCGTGAATTCATAGGATTCTGTGAATTCATAGGATTCCGTGAATTCATAGAATTCCGTGAATTCATAGGATTCCGTGAATTCATAGGATTCCGTGAATTCATTTAGTAAATCCATAGCATTCCCTGAATTCATAGAATTTCGTGAATTCCCTGATTTCTTTCCAATTCCTTGAATTGTTTTGAATACTTTGGGATTCCGGAAATTTCACATTAGTTGGAAATTCCTTTCCAGTATCTTGTGGGGGCGGAAAGGCACCCCTAAAATTCGTCATAGAAACAATGTTAGCTAAACAGCTACCCTTTTTCAATATCTCTTGGGGGCGGGACAGTGCCCCTTTGACTGGTCACAGAAAAAATGTTGGTCAAACATCTAACCCTTTCCAATATTTCGGGGGGGGGGGGAACCCCTGCAAATGGTCACAAAAATTATGTTAGCCAATCCGCTGCTCCTTCCGAATATCTCTTAGGGGTGGGGAAGCAGTTCTGTAATTGGTCACAGAAGTAACGATAGTCAAACCTCACCACTTTCCAATACTTTACAATACTTCATGGGGGCGCAAAGGCACCGCCTTGACTAATTACAAAATTAATTTTGGTTAAAACCCTTATTCCTTTATAAATTTTCGTAGGGAAAAGAAGGTATCAGTTAACAACAAAATTTCGAGAAAAAAAAAACAAAAAAAAATGCAATTTCTAAAGGTTTTTTCGAAATTTTTTGTAGCGAAATAAAAAAAAACACAGAGCTTCCGAATTTTTACTACATATTTATTCAGTCTTTAGTAGTAACTCTGAATTTTTATATGCAAAAATATGATCTTGATCGCGAGTTTTATCGAGTGAACGGCAACCATATAAAAAAGGTAGATAACCGGCGAAAATGATTCTGTCAGAGTGGCTCATCCAAAATCAAAAAACAGAATTGGATGCTAATCTATAGGTAGATGGCTATCGCCGGAACTAGGATTTTTTGAAAATCTTGAAAATTTAATTTTTTATGTGCTTTCAAACATTAAGACCAAAAATTTCATGATTTTTTGCGACTATGTTTTTATGAAAGAAAAGGTTCAATATATTTCAAAAATCCTAGTTCCCGCGGTAGCCGTATGTGTGCTGAATGTGCAATTGAAATTCAAAAGCAATCGATTGAACCATTTTTAAAAAATCATGGTTGCCAGTTCAAAAAATTTAAATACGCTTTAAACACGTTAACGTCTTACTGCTGTAACTTACCAACGACTTTGAATTTTGAGAAATTACTTTAAAAGTATATTCTATACATGCTCTAGATTGGACTCATGCAACAACAAAAAAATCGATTTATTGAAACCATCACACGGGATGACCCTTTTAAGAGTATCGTTATTGTCCAGTATACAACAAAAATTTCAATGCATTTTTGATCAACGTTTTTTGCATGAAGTCGTTCACCCATAATAAGAAGCAACTGTTTTTCACTTATTCCTGGTAAGAATGATTAGAAATCTTATTCAATATTTAACTTTATGTGGGACGAAAATTTGGTTTGATGAATTGAAGCTAGAATTTCGTGTCATTGTAGCTCAACAGTATTACCATTCCAATATGACTTGAGTACATAAGCACTGCATTGGAAAATTATTTTTTTTACGTATAGAGTAAAATGATTTCACTTACCACTCGAACTCGCACCATCAGATGGAGAAGCTAAAATTTCTTGTTGCAAACCCCCCCAAAGTATTGAGAGAATCAGATAAGTTAATGTACCCATTATGGTAAGAAGCTATGTAATAACAAAATCAAACTGATGGCAAGGAAACAAATATTCTTCTTTCATAAGGAAACCTTGTTTACGGTTTTACTGAATTCAATTACTATTCAAACCATGGTGGAATGACGAGGTGCTGTCTAATCCCACGCTCGTGACACTTTGCCCAATCAGAATCATGCGAGTGAAAAAAGAGTTATTTACATTTCACAGACTGATGAGAAAATTAAAGTTTCAACAGTATTAGCACATTCTGACATTAGAAAAAATGTTTAGGGGTGACTTTCAGGGGTTCTATTCACCCCTCTGATATATCGAGTGACAGATGGGAACAATACGCAACACAAATTTTTTGCATATCAATTTAAATATTTATTGCAAATAATAATGAGCATGGCATGGAATCTGAAAGTGAAACTAACCTAAGGGTAGTTTACCATCTTAAAAAGTTGTAGTTTTTTTGCAGATTTAATAAAAGTGTCAATTTTTACAACAAAATATTTGAAAAAAATATTAGTTTTTGCTCCCTCAAACATATGAGTAGCATCCCTCAATCGTCACAATATCCTGCACATATACGAAATTCCAAGGGAAATCCAATGCAATTGAGTTGAAAGATAATAATTTATAGATCGAATCCATTTCAAATCAGGCCCGTTCTGCACTTGAAGTTGCAGAATCTCTCGGGTACAAAATATGTTGTTTTTTAGAGTGAATTACGCGATACGTATTTTTGCGATTTGTGAAAAAAAATTGTTTACAGAGTTATGCGTGTTGGAATTTTTGGCTTTGTTTTTCAAAAAAAAAAACAAACAATTTTTCCATTAAACTCGTAAAACTTTTGACCAAATTTAGACCCAACTTATATTTTTTGCCGATTTTTTGTTGAGTTTGTACTATCATAAGGAAAATACCTTGTGAGTTTAATGCGGGCTAAATAACTTTTGTGGGCAGGAGAATTTTTTTTCATTAGATCGAATTTTCACATTTTTCTTGAAAACAACAACAGATACAAAAAAATGTTGAGAAAATAGTTTGCACATTTAAAAAAGTTCTACAAAAATTTTTGTTACGCATTTATGATATCTTGTACCATTTCCGAGAAAAATGAAACAATTCAATTTTCATAAACAAAAAATTGTCTTTATTCCTGGCTTATGGAAAGAAAAATTTGGAAACTTTCTGGCATTATTAAAATGAAATATTATTAGAAATAATGATAAATTGTTTAAACAATTAAGCATGTTAACTTTAACTTATTTTCGCCTCACTCTAAAAGAAAATTGAACAAAAAGTGGAAATTAAAAAAATTCAATTTTCTAGAATTATTTTTATAGAATGTTGTTAACAATAATAATAAATTGTTAGAACGATTAGTTTTATAAACTATAATTATTACGTCAATATAATTGAAAATTGGACGAAAAGTGGATTTGTGAAAAAACCGACAGAATTTTTCAATTTAAATATTATTAACAACAATAAAAAATTGTTTTGACAATCAATTACGTTAACTTTGATTAATTATTTACCACAATCTAATAGAAAATTGGAGAAAAGTGGAAATATGGGGAAAATTCAATTTTCTACCATTATTATAAGAGAATTATATTAACAATAATAATAAATTATTCAAACACTTATTTTTGTTAACATCAATTGCTATGTCACTCTATTTGAAAATTGGACAAAACGTGGATTTGTGAGAAAACCCCGACTTTCTAGCACTTTTCAAATTAAATATTAACAATAATGATGGATTGTTCAAACAATTGATTATGATAACTTCAATCAATTATTCGCCGCAATCTAATTGAAAATTGGACAAAAAATGGAAAAAATTCAATTTTCTAGCATTACTCTAAGAGAATCTTATTGACAATAATAATAAATTATTTAAAGAATAATGTTTCTAAACTTTATTTGTTATATGACTCTAATTGAAAATTGGACGAAAAGTGGATTTGTGAAAAAACCGCGACTTCCTAGCATTTTTCAAAATAAATATTATTAGCAATAATAATAAATTGTTTGAACAATTAATTATGTTACCTTCAATTAATTATTTACCTCACTCTAATTGAAAATTGGACAAAAAGTGGAAATTAAGAAACAAATCAATTTTCTAGCATTAGCCAGCTATTTTGAATAAAAATTCAAAATTTTAGAGCATTTTGAAAAGTTCGAATACCATTTTTTCAAGATTTAAAAATTCTATTTGCAGCTATTCATAGTACTCGAAAATCGAACAATTTATCAGAGATATAGCATTTTCAATATGAAAAAAACGAAAGAAAATGAACATTTTAAGCCAAAAATCCTCATGAAATAAAGACCATAAAAAAAAACGTTGCTTTTTGAAAGCCCTACTAGATTAACATAACAATATTTTGATTTTTTGTGAAAAGCTGAAAATTCCAATTTTGAAGGCACAACAAATAATGGACCATAGAATGTCCATTTTTCCGCCAAACTATGCCAGATACGGAAAAACATGAATTCACAAAAAAATTTGTTATAATTTATTTTCTGACAGGATGTGTAGTATTTGTTTTATTTGTGAAAAACAACATTAAAATGAAAAAATGTAATTGTTGGACAAAAGACGCAAGCTACGAAAAAAATAATACGGCAAAAGTTGTTTATCCAAAAAGGAGCTCCAAATTTTTTATTAATAATTTTTTGATAGGATATGTAGTATTTATTTGATTTGTAAAAAACTACATTGAAAGTTAACAAAATTAATTTTTCAAATAATGTATTATTATTATTTTCTGCAATTCTTAACTATTTTTTTCACTTTCCACTTGGTGTGAGTGAATATAGTTAATTCAATTTAGCAAAAATAATTATTCAAACAAATCATCATCGTTTTTAACTGTTTCCTCCTTTATTAATGGTAGATAGTTTCGGTTTCTTCTAAAATGTTTTATATTGTACCCAATTTTTACTTAGGAAAGTGAAAAATAATGCAAGTCAACAAAAATCGTTGTTTAAACAATTTGTTATTGCTTATAACCTTCTACTCTTATATATGTGCTCAAAAGTTGCGGTTTTTCTCTGAAGTCCTAAACTTGTTGTCCACTTTTCAGTTAGTGAGGTATTCATTGATGATATTCAACAAACATGTTCATTCAAACAATTGATAATCGTTCATAACCATATTTTCTTCGACTAATGCTAGACCTCAACAAGAATAATTTTTCTGATAGTATATTGTATTTTTTTAAATAAATTGATTTGACTCTTTTCCCAATGCTACAAAAAAATATTCGAAGGAAGAAGCTATCTTAAGTAAAATTTAGAATTGCACATATTTTGATATTGACCCCAACCGCATTCTTCCCAGGAGAAAATACGTCTCGTCAATGAAAATATACATATTTGAAGATTTATGTATTTATGTGTGTATGAATGTATGTTTTGGTATCAAAAATATGACTTTACAAAATGTTTGAACGATGAATATTCAATCAATGAGGAATCGCGTTAGAATAAAAAATACATATTAAAGTAGCCCAATTTTGTATGTTACGAAGAACACATTACAAAGTTTTACCAAAAGAATACAGCTGCATTTTTCAGGAACATATGAAATTTTTTAATCAGGAAATATTAAGGACGTCCTTGGCATTATGAAATTAGAAAAATCATAGTAGGATATCCAAGAAATATCTCAGGAATATCAAACTCCCCACCCCGTTCGAATTCCTTCTCAATTCGTCTAGGATATCCTGTGATGAAACTGAGATATCCCAGTTTATAAATATGCTCGTCCGCTGATATCACTTGATAACAATTCGTGAACGAAGGGTGCTCTATAGATCGAACCATCTCCCATATTCACGTATACGTGATTCGCTGCCGGATAATTGCCTCTTTCCGGATGTTCTCGAGTTCCGGCATGATGGCGATGATTGTCTGGATTGTACGGTACCAATTCGTCAGCTACATAAGTATGGCCTTCTATGGTTACCACCACGTAGTGTGGAGAAGTTGGAGTTCTAACAGCATGCTCATCACGTTGATCTTGACGGATGAGAAGGAACCAATACTGATGATACTGTTGGCGCAATTGCAATCGTACAAAAGCCAATTCCAATACAAAACGCATTTCATGAGGCCTCAGCCATGAGATGACTTCCCAATGATTGTATTCATGGATATATCCAAAATAACTAGATCCGTTCCGCATTCTTACATAAAGTTGGTGTGGACGATGCTCGTTATCCATACCACCTGCACCTAATTTTTCAAGAAAAAATTGACATTATTTATGAAGATTTGGTACATGATAAACGTAAAATATTTGAAACTTCAAACAGTTAAAGGTGAACTAAGAATGACCTACACATGTATGTATTCTTGAAATGGAAAATGTCTGTTTTGAAGTGGCGAAGACTGGGACGGAATGGGACAGATTATATTGATCATTAAAGTGATATTATTTTTGAGCAGCCCAAAAATCAGAGGCTCCATTTGAACTGCAAAATTCTGAAGAAGATTATTTTTTGACAAAGTCTTATCTGCGCGATATCAAGAGGTTGTTTTTTAACGTTTAGTAGAGTCCGAAAAACCAAATTGTTATTTTCAAGAAGCCAAAAAATCAGATTCTCTGTTGACACTCGATGTAAAAGTAAGTGAAAGTGAATACGAAGTTTGGGATTAGGTTCTTAACCCGAAACAAAATTAAATAACCCCCTGAATCCACATCCAGTGCATTTCACGAAGCAACCCCTTGACACCAAGCAGATATGATTTTGTCAAAAAGTAAATGGAGTCTCTGATTTCTGTGATCCTCAAAAACACCAAGACCGATTTTTGTGCTCCAACTCTTGCCGTTGAAAAACAACCACTTGACAAGGCGTTGATATGATTTTTTCAAAAAATAATCTTTTTTAGAATTTTGTTGTGTCAGTGGAGTCTCTGATATTTGGTTCCATGAAAATTCAAATTCAAATTTATAGATAGGCGTTTGATCTTTCAGATGTTGGGATGTATTTGCTAAAAATATGCAAGCATTTTAGAGGCCAAGAAGAGCACAACACTACTTTGCATTTTGGTATTGCCAGTTTTGAGTTCTTACTAACAGGATGATTTTTTGTACGTAGGGGTCTTTTTTGAAAATTTTTTTGGTGCACTCGAGAGAACAAATAAGCCAAAAATTCTGAAGCACTTTGTTTTTTGCAGACTTTATATTTGGTAAGCAGGTGTTCTTGCACATAGGATGAGGATTTTTTAATTTTTTGCCGTGCATCAGAGAGCTCAATATAGGCTCATAATTCTGGTGCACTTTGTTTTTTTCCGAGTTTGTGTTTTTACATAAGGGAAAGTTTTATTATCAGTCCCGGTGGTTTTCAGAAATTTGTTTTTGCCGTGTTCAAAAGCCCAAAGAAAGGCCAAAGAAGGCCAATGTTCCTTGGTCCCCGATTTTTTATTATTTTATTATTATTTTTCTTTGTTTTTTTATTTATTTTCATTTTATTGCTTTTCATCATTTTTCTATTATTTTTTAATTATTATTTTTTACCAAGCGTCGATTAGATTACACGCGTTATCTTTTATAACTCAGCAAATAAAAAGCCTCGATGCCGACAAACATGGCTCGCCTCATTTTATGGAACGTCACATATTTTTCTTAAAATTAATAGTGTTTGTGAAAATGGCGTAGTTTCGAAACTCAAATATTCAACTCATTATGTTAATTTATTATATATAGGAAAAGTACCACAACTGTGTTGAAAGCGCTGTCAACTTAATCCATTTATTGACACTCCTTGTTTGAAATGTACAGTTTTTAATACTTTTTCCTGAATTATCACTTTTAAACGTACATTATATTTAGAATTGTCCAGAATTTGTGGTTTTCAATTTTAAATTGGACATTGGAAATCATATTTCCGATTTGATAATATACTAGCAAATATTGTAATCTTAGGGGATTTTTGTAATAGTTGACAATTCAAATATATAGTACAATAAATTCGAGACTCGTCTGCTAAATGATTGGATCAATAAAAATACTTTAGTGTTAGAACTGGTCTTTTTAAGAACGAGTAATTTCACTAAAAGCTCTTAAATAAGCATGTTTGAGTAAATAATTATATATTATATTCATCATACATAATTATTTGAATATTATAATAAACTTACCTTTGAAATACAGCAAAACGGGGAACGTCAAGAGCAGAATTTTAGTGAATATCTGCATTTCCTCTGAATAGACACAACGATAAGAGAACAAGAATTTGATTCTTCAAGGCTTTCGTATAAATTGAGGCGATAAATGGTATATAATAACGTCTGCGAGCTCTATTCAATGAGATTTCATTATATATTTTGTAAAATTATCAGAGCGGAGGGAGGAATATTCAAGATTACAACACGTAATCAAGTATGGTATGGGTGGCAAATACTAAAGTTGTAAACATTTCTTTTATGTTTCAAGACTCTATCTCATGTATTGAAATGTAAATATAGCCTCTTAAACGTTTGAAAAAATTAATCTTGTTTTGAACATTCATTCTGTTCTATTTTATTGATATTCTCAGTAAACCAACTGGAACTTAAAAATGTTTTAATATATCGATAATATACACTACAAGTGGTGGGTACTCTGTTACCACTTGTATATATTGTTTCTGACTTTCGTCTCTAGTAAGAAGGGAGTTAAAGACATATATCAATTTTACAAATGTCTGTTATATTTTGTAAATCGTATTCAGAAAAAAGAAAGAGGTGTCTTATGCATACAGTTCTTCATTCTTCATTTATACCTCAACATGCACAGAGAGCTAGTAATCAATCACTTAATTCTAATTACTACGCAATAATCTTATACATAATCTGATACTTACTTTGTAGTCGACACTGCTTATTTATTCATTTTATTTAGTTCATAGATTAAATTATAAGTTTAATCAAGTATACTGCCGATCAGTGCTTGTAATATCCTGTTCCTCAAAGGGCTTTCTATCCCTAGGAACTTTCTCTTGAATAAATACAAATACATAAAAAAAGCTTTTTTGAAGCGAAAATGGCGTTGCGGTTCGAAAAATATTTATTTTGGCCTTGAAAAGAATGATAATGAATCTTTCAACACGAATAATTTTTCAAAAAGTATATTGTATTTTTTCATTGAATTGATTTGACTCTTTTCCCAATGTTGAAAAAAAATAATTGGAAGAAAGAAGCTATATCAAGTAAAATTTAGATTTTGCCCAATTTTTTAGGCTAATGCATTCTAGGAAAAATATTTGAATGAAATAAATAAATTACAAATGGAAAAATCATTTAAAAATAATTTCCATCCAAGCACAAATATAATGAATAATATTTCAATTTAGCCGGTAATAATATTCTCATATGTACTGAAATGCTAACATTTACTTACAATATTATCACAATCTGTGTTCAGTCTACAATAAAATTTTCATTCGAACGAGAATTATGAAGGAAAAGTTGATTATTTATTTAAATTTCCCACCTCAAAATACAAATGGTGGGATGAAACAAAAAATTAGCGGGAATAATTTGAATAAGTATTCAAAACACATTAGGCTTTCTGTTTGTCAGATATTCTTTACGGACATATTCGGTTGTCTTGCGAGGAATGGAAACAATATTATAATGAACGAAATTTCTCTTAAAACTATCCTTGTTAATATTACAAATAAATTCATCAAGTTAATGCATTATTGGACATTTGTCGAAGGAGAATTTGTTTTTTTCAATACCAGTCCTTTCGATTGGGAACGTCATGATAATATCAGCGACATTCACAATTTGTTGAATAAATTTATTTTTTTTTACATTTATTTCAAATATACACTATTTGAGCATTTAACAACAAAAAAATAGTTTTTTCTATCTCAGTCCTTTTGATTGATAAGTCTAATGATAATTTCATCAACATTCATAGTATGGAAGAAAAAGGTAATTCTACTCGATACTGAAGCTGCAGCAGCCGCACTAAAGGAATGAGAGTTATAAGAGACTGAAAGAAATGCCCGAATAATTCATTTGGTTAATGAATATCTTTGAAGAGGATATACAATTATTCAACTAATTATGAATTATTCTGAAATTATCGTGAAATTCACATTTAAAAGGACTGACATTGTAAAAAACTAGTTTTTCTGTCAAAAAATGACCAAAGAATGCATTTGTTAATTACATTTGTTGAAAAATCATAAAATTCATGAGCTTATTATGAATGTTGCCGAAATTATCACGAAATTCCCAATCGAAAATACTGACTTCAAAAACAAATGAATTTTTCAGTCGACAGATGCTAGAATAATGCATTTGTTTATCAAATTCAGTTATAATATTATTGACGAGATCCGAGAATAAACAAAGAATCAGGCTCGACATCTTTCATTGAAAGTTCATAAGCTCTTTATTTAAAATTTTTTTTTTGTCCTAATCGGTCAATACCTATAGACTGCACGTTATTTTGAACCAAAAAAGTTATTTTTTTCTCACCGTAAATCGGCCATTAGGGCCATCTTGTCTTTTCTTGAAAAAAAAAAAAATTTCAAATGACATAATAAAATAATATTGAAATAACAATATAACAAAATATAAAAAAAAACATTAAACATTGACAGAATACAAAAATTACAAAATCCATGAATAACAAAACAATTAGATCTCAAAATGAAAAAACGGGAAAAATGCCTCAATGAAAAAATGACAAAACAACAAAAAGACAAAATGACAAACCGAAAAATTGATTAAATGAAAAAATAACAAAATGACAGCCGCGACTACAACGAGAAAACGATAATGATGAAAACGACCACACAACAACAGCCAAAATGAAAAAAGAAAACAGTGTAATCCAATAATAAATAAAAATATATTAGTTCAGAATTTAGTGTGAGAGTAAATTGTTTCAGAAAAGTAATAATTGCTATTGGAAAGATAACAAAAGATATTTGAACTCTTCAACCAACCTTCAATTCTGTTTATTCAGGGATTAAGAAACTTTTAATAAACTATTGCAAGCATGATCAGAATTTTTTGCAAGTTATTCTGCAGAAAAGCTTCATTAGCATCGTGCATAAACTTGTTAACTTAATTTTTATATTAATTTTATGAACTGTGTTCAGCTAGAAAAGATCGAAATATACGTGTATCTTGTAATGCAGAATGCCATGCTTTGTACAAACTCGTCGGAAGAAAATACTTTCATCTTTAATATGATCCATTTATTCACTTATACAATTTTTCGTACATAATTTACAGATAACGATATAATCACATTTTGCAGGAACATATGACATTTTTTAATTATGATATATGTATGAGGTCCTTAGCATTTTAAAGCAGAACATCATAGTAGGATATCCGCGAAATATCTCAGGAATATCAAACTTTCCGTCCCGTGGGATATCCTTCTCAGCTCGCCTAGGATATCCCGTGATGAACATGAGATATCCCAGTTTATAAATCGACTCATTTACCGATATCGCTTGATTCCAATCGTGAAGGTAAGCGTGATCTGTAGACGTAACTGTGTGGAACATTTATGTATACGTTGTTTTCTTCCGGATAATTGCCTTTTTGTGGACGTTCTCTAGTTCCGGATCTATGGCTTTCATGATTTATATGGTACGGTTGAAAATCGCCAGTTTCATAAGTATGGTCATCTATGCTTACCACCACTAATTTTGGAAAAGTTGAACCAGGATAAGAACCTGGAGGAGCTGGATCGTGTGGGTGGAGATCGAACCAATAATGATGATACTGAGGATGCGGATGGCCCAATAGCAATCGTACAAAAGCCTCATTCAATAGCGAACGCCGACCATAAATATTATGTATCAGAAATGGAGGCACTTCCCAATTGTTCATTGGCTGGATATATCCAAGAAAACTAGATCCGTCCCGCATTCTTACATACATTTGGTATGGACGACCCTCGTGGTCCATTCCTGGGACTGGTGGGACGGGAAGGGACAGAATATTTTGATGATCAAAGAACTCGCCACCTGTAGTGAAATTTTGAAGTATGAGTTTTCATTTGAATGCTGTGAACGTTTACGTTTAAAGTTTTCAACGAAACAAAAGGTTCATTTCTTAGATCTAGAAAGATGAACGGTTTCTTGGGTATACAGCATGTTTTTGGGGTATTTTCATACTTTAAGCATCCAAGTTTGGAAATCATAATTTCTAATTAATCGAAGTTCATCAAAGGGGTAATACAAAACCTGTTAGATGTCGCCTCCTATATATGCTTTAAAGTGATTTTGTTTATCAATGTATTAATGAAAAAAATCTCTGGTGTATCAATCCGTATAAAATATTGATTTCCTTGTTTCAATAATTAGGGGATGATGAGATGACTCTGAAAATAAATTCAAATGCAAATCCTTCTAAAAAAACCGCTACCTGTATGTGTTTTGAAGTGATCTTGTTGATCAATCTGTTAATAAAAAAATCGTTGCTGCTTTATCCCGTTTTAAATATAGATTGCCTTGATTCAATAATTAGTGGATGATTAAATGACCCTGACAGTACATTCTAATGCAAATCCTGCTAAAAGACGCTTCCTATGTATCTCTAAAGTGATTTTGTTGATCAATGTACAATTAAAAAAATCTCTGGTGCTTTATCCCATATAAAATATCGATTTCCTTGTTCAACAAATAAGGGATCATTGAATGGCCCTGACAATAAATTACAATGCAAGTACTCCTGAAGGACTCTTCCTATATGTATTTTTTAAAGTGATACTTTAGGCCTGATCTTTGGTGTTCAATTCCTTACGAAAAGTTAATTTCTCCACTTCTCTGAATAACAGATGATTAAACAACCTTCTAGGAATATTTAAAGACATCCTTGTCGTTCTATACATTTTCCATTTACTTTAATATGATTCCTATCATCATAGATTGATCAGAAAACATTTTGTGATTTTAGTCATTAAGAAATGCTGATATTCCGGATTAAATATTCAAGGGATGATAAAATGATAAACCAATTTTCCTTGAAGTGAATTTACATATATAATATCCGTGCTACGCACCCTTCCTTTACTGATTTGAAAGTGATTACATACCCTAGCAGTTGAATGAAAAATCTCCGGTGACTTTAGTTACTAAGAAATGATGATTTGCATACTTGGCTGTTTAAAGTATGAAAACACCCCCATAACATGCTGTATACCCAAAGAACCGTTAATCATTCTAGATCTTATAAATGAACATTCTGTTTCGGTGAGACTGATAGTCAAAATGTGAAACATTTAGCAAAATCTAACAAAGAGTTTAGGAGAACAAAAATCAGAGCCTTTATCTAGCCTGAAAATTTCCAAAAAGATTGTTCATTTTTGACAAAGTCATATCTGCGTCGTGTGAAGGGGTTGTTTCTTCACATAGAGGGTTGGATTCACAATATTTGCATTCACAAAACTCTAGATTGTGTTTTCAACTCCATAATGATATTATAAACAACCCCCAAAATCCAACCCCAGTACATTTGACGAAAGAATTCATAAGTAACACGACGTCAAGCTGCCAAGAATTTGTTGGGCTCGTTAAAAATACCAAGATAGAATTTTTGGGCTCCAGCCTTTAACGTAAAAAAACATCCCTTGACACGACACAGATATAACTTCGTCGAAAAATAATCTTTTTAGAATTTTACTGTGTAAATAGAGTCTCTGATTTTCGGGCTCCAACCCTTAACGTGAAAAAACAATCTCTTGAAACTACGCAGATGCGTTATCTTTTATGGATCAGCAAATAAGAAGCCTCCATACCGACAAACCTGGCTCGCTTCATTGTATGGAACGTCACATATTTTTCTTAAAATCAGTCGTGTTTGAGAAAACGGCGCAGTTTCGAAACTCAAATATATAACTTATTATCTTAACTTATTCTCTATAGGAAAAGTACCACTGAAAATGTTATTTTGTAAAAACGGTGTTTTTAGGTTTAGTTCAAGAACAGAAAAAGCTACAGCATTTCATCCAGAGAAAAAATGCGACATTAATTTCCTATGAGAATATGAAATTTTCAATTTAAAATTCGAAACTTGTTTCAAAGGTCTCCAGGGGCCAGCGCTATTCAGCGAGAACAATTTATTGGCGGTCAAGAAATGAAGTTTAGATTTTTTTCTGAGTCGCAAAATTGGTTTGTTAGTTCGAAAAATTATAATATACTAACCTGAACCTTGGTTCCCAGAGCTTGGAGCCTGTGGCGGACTTCGAGGTACTATTGCCGTGCTAACATCTTCATCTGTAAGATATAATATAGAGATTCATATCGAACAATTTTTTTTTAAAAACCCCAAAAATTTTTGAGTCCCAAAAATTTTTTGTTAGTTTAAAAAATTAATATATACTAACCTGAATCTTGGTTCCTAGAACTTGAAGCCCGTGTTGATCTTCGAGATACTCGTGCCCTGCTATTACCTGCATTTGTGAGATATAATATAGAGATTTTTATTAAACAATTTTTTCAACAAACCCCAAAAATTTGAAGTAGGCGACTCCAAACCTCCCCTTATAACACACGCAGGAAGAGGATTTTTAAAATTTACAAACATGTTTGGTACAAATGTGGACAACATGATATTTTAGAAAATTTTAAAAGTAGTTCAATTAAATGTTCTTCCAAATTACAGGAGAACTGTTATTCAAAGTTACCGGTAAATAACTGCACATGCCCATGAATTTTCATAATTGCCCATAAACTGAATACGTTTCTAAAATTTACAGAAAGTTGTTTTTTGTTTAAACGTGGTTTTCAGGTTTACTTTGAAAACGGGGATAGCTACAACATTTTAGTTTCATGAAATAATATGGGTAATCAAATTTTATATAAGAATATATACTTTTGGAATCAAAATTTTTTTCTAAATCCCAGCAATTCTTTTGTTATTTCAAACAAATTATAATATACTAA
>CAKNXH010086317.1:0-70749 GCA_932178445.1 Andricus quercusramuli
TATGACTATCTTTATCTCTATCAATGCCTGATAGTTGCGGTTTTTTGGCAATTTTCACCTTTCTGTCCTCTTTTCACTTGGTGAGATAATTTTTAATTTAAGTTAACAAAAAAGTTGTTTAAACAATTTATTACTGTTTATAACTATCTTTTCTTAGGTAATTTATAGGAAATGGCGGTTTTTTCTAAAATATTTCACTTTGCTTCGCCTGCTTAATTGCTAACAATTGATAAATAATCATTAGAGAAAACTATATTTTAAATAATCTCTTTCCTTTTCGTCAATATATTTTTTTGAAATAAAACAGATATTTAAAATATGCTTTAAATTTTCTATTGATTTGAATACCTAGTGTTTCCACCTATTCCTAATTATTCTATTCTTTGTTTTTGCCTCTTGTGTGAAATAGCTTTTTTTCCAAATTAATTTTTCTTAAGCATTGGGAAAAGATAGAAGTTAAAGATTTGGGAAAAACCGCTATTTTGTAGCACTTATCTAAGAAAATATAGTTTTAAACAATATTAAATTGTTTAAACATCTTTTCTGTTAACTTTAATTAATTATTACCTCACTAAGTGAAAAAAGGATAAAAGGTACAAATTGCCAAAAGCCGCAAATATCAGGCGCAATCGATATGGATGAAGATAGTCATAAACAATGAGAAATTGTTTAAACAATTCATTAAAATATCTAATTTTCAGTACAAAGTATATTTTACGTATTAGAAACAATTATCAATAAAAAACCGCAAAAAAAATCACAATTAGCGCCAAAAACTCGCAAAACCCATTTTTTCACTTATGGGGTTTCTTTGGGACCCTATTTATATTTCATTCGTATTCTATGGCTACTTGTGAAGAGAAATGTTGAGTTTCAACTCGATTGAGTTAATATTAAGGATTCTGAATAAGATTTACAAAAACGTCTTTTTTTCTTATGGGAAATACATGTTAAACTTCATGGAGCTTGCGCCACCTCTAAATATCAGTTTTTTCGAGAAAAAAAATCTATTCATTTTTGGGTGGATTCGGACAAATTTGGGGGGTGTCCTGATCAAAAATTCAAAAAAAAAATTTTCCAATGCATTTTTGGACCACCCTAGCACACGGTGGTCGGGAAGCAAAAAAAAGTCTGCCTGAAACACCTAAGAAAAGTGAATGTGGCATGCTCTTTCGGGTACCTAGGAGTGCTCAAAAATCGTTGAGACAAAATCTGAACAGATTCTTTTCGTGAGAAAATCACTTTTTTGTTCAGTAAAAAGTAGCAAAAATCGGTTTTTTGAGAATATCTCCTCAGGGATGTATTTTATCACAAAAGTTGTTCTAATATGATTTGTAGAGAATCAAATTACCTTTCTAACTAGCCCTATGACTTTAAGAAATAGTCATTGGTTGCCGAAATAGAGCGCATATCGGTAGGCCATAAATACCGTAAATTGATTTTCGGGAATATCTCCTAAAGGATGTATTTTATCACTGAAGTACTTTCGACATGATTTTTAGAAAATTTGATTACCTTCAAAATGAGCCCTATAACATTCAGAAATATCCATTGGTTACCGAGATAGAGCGCATATTAGTGAAGTCAATAAGTGAAAAAAATCGGTTTTTCCGAGATACTTACTCAGGAATGTATTTTATGAATAATATGATTTTTGGTGTTCGCAGAGGACTCAATTAAATTCAAAATGAGCCCTTGAACATTTGAAAATGTTCAATAGCCACCGAGATATAACGTCTTGACGTGGACCCTTTTTGATCATTTTTAACGAAAATCGTTGAAAATCAGTTTTTCCAAAATTTCTCATGACTTAAGGTGCTAAAGAAAGTCGAATCAAGATCTGAAAAAGGTCTATTCGCATGAAAATCATAGATTTAGTTAAGTGGCTGATTTCTATTCAAGGAATACAGTATGACAATATTATCTAACTCGTGTTAATATTCCATGTATTGTGTGCGTTAATAGAAAAGAGGTAAGCTTATTTTGAGTCCAGAAATAACGTCTTTTTGAGACGCAAGATTTTTAAGCCAAAAAGGTCCGAACCTGAGTCTGAGAACAAAAGAAAACTACATGGAGTTACCTATCTCGGTAACCAATCTCTCTATCTCGGTAACCAATGAATATTTTTGAATGTTATAGGGCTCATTTTAAAGGTAATAAAATTTTCTAAAAATCATGGCTAGAGTACTTCAGTGATAAAATACATCCTTTAGGAGATATTCCCGAAAATCAATTTACGGTATTTATGGCCTACTGATATGCGCTCTATCTCGGCAACCAATGACTATTTCTTAAAGTCATAGAGCTAGTTAGAAAGGTAATTTGATTCTCTACAAATCATATTAGAACAACTTTTGTGATGAAATACATCCCTGAGGAGATTTTCTCAAAAAACCGATTTTTGGTACTTTTTACTGAACAAAAAAGTGATTTTCTCACAAAAAGAATGTTCAGATTTTGTCTCAACGATTTTTGAGCACTCCTAGGTACCCGAAAGAGCATGCCACATTCACTTTTCTTAGGTGTTTCAAGCAGACTTTTTTTTGCTTCCCGACCACCGTGAGCAGCCTTCAAAGTTTAACCGATTTGACTAAAATTTTGAGATAATTTTTTTTCATACTCAAAAAAAATTCGGGAGTGATTATTATCAATGAGGTATTATAGGTGAAAAAAAGGCAGTATTTCCTGGCACTGCTATTCTTCGACAGCACTTGTAGGCTCATATAATTCTAGAGGCTAGACGTCAAAATTGTTACTCGAATAATATTCATCGTTCCGTATTGTAATCTGAACACTCATTGGAGTATGAATAACATGATTATGATAAGGAAGTAGTGGATCATCCACGATGATCGTTGACAAAAAATTTTCTTCTTTCGTTCGTATATAAACGTGATGGACAACAGGATCTGTTTCCTGTGCCATCTGTCATTGTAACGATAAGAAAGTTTGAAGGAAACGGGTGTCGTCTTATACCACCTGCACCTAATTTCGTAAGAAAAAATGACAATTATTTATGTAAATTTGTTACACTATCACCTTCATTAATGATAATGAAGTACGATGCTTTGTCTGTTCACATCATAGCGTTTGGCAGAGATAACGAATACATTTATAGATATTGACTACTATCATAAAGAACAGAAAAACCAGATCAAACGTTAGTTAAAATAATGTACAAAGACGCAATTTGGTAGATTTCGAAATCGCTTCTAGCATTATTTTCTAAGTATCAGCAAATAAACATGTGTAATCATGTACGGAGACGGTTAATATTTTCTTATACGCAAACAAATTGTCATCCGTGAGAACATTAAATTCACGAAAATAAGAATTTTCTCATGCGCATTTCTCTGATGCGCAGAATAGAGGCTATTTTCTATGAATTCTCAATTATTTTTTACTTTTAAGGATCCTCATGCACGTTTGAACGGACTTTTGAAACTCACATACCTAATAATCCTCAATAAGAGTTTCAGAAATAGTATGACAACTGCGTTAAAAGCGGATCAACATACTTCGTTTATTGACAATTTTTTTTCAATGTTTAGTTTTAAATACTTTCTCAGAATTATTACATTGTTACACGCCCTTTGAAACTGTTCAATTTTTTCAGTTTCGGATTTCAAATTGCACAATGTGAATTTTCTTCCTGCTTTGAAGGTATATTAGGCACCCTGGTGGAAAACATTTTCACAAGAAAGTACCACATTTCTACAACTAATTTTTTGTTAAAACATGTACCTTTTTGTAAAAAAAGTACAAAATTTAATAAAAAAAATATGGGTAAATACAAATAGCTGATTTTTTCTTGTTTTTTCTTGTACAAAGGTACAAAAATTAACAATGAAGTACAACTTTCTACAACTCAAAAATTTGTATAATTTTTCACTAATATTTTTTGACATTATTGTCAAAATCTACAAGGTATTACAGGAAACTACAGAATTTGTTGTTATTTTCAATTTGGGTCTTTGAAGTCATGAAAATACTTTAGGATTTACAAAAATTATTGTAGAAAATTGTAAATTTTTTTTTACTTGAATTTTTGTGAGATATGTAATATTATATAACTTTCTCCAAAGATATATACAATTTTGAAGAAAAATTACACTTTCACCAAGAACTTTCACTATTGTACTAAATCACATTGAACTGTAGTTCGATTATTGAAAATCGAACAATAACTGAATTTGCAAGACGATTCTGAATCCGTTAAAAATTGAGCCAGTTACACATTTTGAAGTCAAAAATAGAAAATTTTGAATTTGAAAGCCTCAAAATGAGGAATTTCAAATAATGTTAAAATTAAATTCAAAATCGTATATAATGTCCAATACTCAAGTACATCTATAGTATTCCTGAAAATAAATAGAAGAATCCAACGACAAAATTTGGACCATCGTCATGAAATGCTCCTATTATAATTTAAAAAGAAAAAACTTGTTAAAAAAAAAGTTTTTTCTTTCTTTTTTCTTCGGACAAAAGTGAAAAAGAAGAAAGAAGAATGAGAAGGCAACCAACCAAATCCACTTCCTTCTCTCTTTTTTTTTCATTTTCATTCTTATCAAATCACAGTACAAAAATATTCATAATATTATGAATGTAAATAGTATGTGAATGAATATGTAAAAAATTGAATATGTGAATATCATGAATGTTTTTGTATTGTGATTTGATAATCGTAAAAAAACGTAAGAAATAAAGAAAGAGAACTGGAGGGGTTAGGTTGGTTGTCTTGTATTAAGATTATTGTTGTTATTATTTCAATTATTATTTATCACTAATATTTTGGGAAAAAAAACTTTCATGTTAATGATGGACACTTTAGAAACAAGCAATTTAAGTGAAAGCTCTTAATGAAACATATTTTCAAAACTAGTTTTAACTGGAAAAAACGCGAAGTAACCAATGGACCATTTTGGCTGAATAAAATGCAGAAATCACGTGATATTAAGGTAAGTCAGTAATAATGACGTTTTTTATCGTTAATGACAAATCATCGACAACTGACATTTATTGATTGTGAATTCTCTTTTGTTAAAGCTCCATTGGCTTCAACGAACATATTCTCATCACGTGTCTTGTGAGGGAAAGTTGTTAAAAGCTCAAATCTGATTTCAAAACAATTTTGTTATTAAGCATCTTATTCTACCTAGCGTCTTTTTTCTGAAAACTTAATTTTTTTTTTTTTCTTTTTGAATGTCATTGTTCACGATTGAATCAGAAAGCACGCCTCCTATCGAAAAATAATTGATAACAAATTTTCAGCTCTCTTTTGGGTGAACCACTTCTTTTAATTTATTTTCTCCGTAGCTTGTTCGTAGTTGTTAAAGCAAATTATTATTGTTTATATCTATTTTGCTTTGCCTTTTTTCCATTTATAAACAAATAATGAATTAAAATTAGAAAAAGAATATATTTAGAACAATCTATTTTTTGTGAATTATTCTATCTTTTTACCTATAAGAAGATTGTTATAATCAATATTAAATTGTTTTAGCAACTATGTTTTTTAACTTGCATTATTTATTACTTTAGAAAGTAAAGAGTAAATAATAGTTTGAAATTTTTAAAAAAACTGCAACCATCGAGCAATAATATAGAAGGAGATAGTTATAACCAGCAAACAATTGTTTGAATAATTATTTTTGCTGAATTGAATTAATGAATTACTCACTCCAAGTGGACGGCATAATAAACTGCTCAAAAAATTAAATTTGATAAATTTAGTTGATTATTCACTTCACCAAATTTAAAATTGCACAAAAAGTATGGAAAACTTTGAAACACCGCGGCTTTCTAACTTAATTACAAAAGAAATAAAGAAAGAAAATCATGATTAGCGCCAAAAACTTCCGAAACCCCAGTTTTCCCTTATGGGGTTTTTTGGAACCCTATAAAAGAAACTTATGGGTGAGATATTCAAAAAGTAATATTTTATTCGTATTCTATTCAAATTTGACGGGTGGTTTTCATATTCAAACTAGAATCAATGAAGTGATTTTAAAGGTAAAATACTTCTGGGGGTTTTTACGTCCCTGAATCCAAACTTGAGATTGAAATCACAAACTGTACAATTATTATATCATTGATTTCGGTGCATTTTCATCTTGGTCTCTGCCAAACACAGGAATAACCAGCACCGAACAGGATTTATTAGGTGGAAACCACCCCTCATATACGAGGGGTAGTTTCTAGCCTCAAATTTGACTATTCGCAGATATAAATACAGAAGGTGTCGATGATTTTACCGAGCTCTAAAAATTTTCAAAGTTTCATCAAAATCGGCAAGTGACTGTTCCGTAGGTTTAGTAGTCAGTGAATGTAGCTGGAAGATAAGGTAACAGTCTTTCTATTGGCATACTAGCCAGTTTGAGTGTGGTGTGTAAATCATAACTTACGGAAAATTTGTGATGATCTTCACCTGTCGTGATTACTAGAGAGATTGATGAATGACCCTCGTTTTGGATATCCAACATCATATAGACATCCCTTGCTTACCCGTACACATTCATTGACACCAATATAGAGTTGAAATTTCCGAAAAGAATTTGACAGTTACTGGAAATCATGACTGCCTTCTTATAAATTAGGAGCCTAACCTACCCCGTAATTCTCTACAATGAATTGCAGTTAGCAGACAGTGCACTGTAACAAACAAATCGGATGAAATCAGTTTTGTACATCATGAAGACGGGCACGGTCACTGTCATATTCCTTGATTACAAATGGTTTTGTGAAACTAAACTATAAACAAAACTTTCTGGTACTGTAAAATATCATGGTGTTCTTCTACAGGGTATACTTGAAAATTTTTAGCCAAACAAAGTGGGATATTTTCTGTTTCATCCGGGTGTTTCACGGACCATTAAGAGCAGGATTATGGTCAGGAAGCAGATATTCCTAGATGGGATTTGAAACAAAATGTTGATTCGCTACCATTCGTATGAGAGTGAAAAGTAATGAAGAAGGATTTTCATTAGTTATGGTTTTGTGAAAATGAACTATTGTCAAAACCTTCTTGCACTGATATATAAATGTAGTTTCCAGGAAGAAAATCGCCTAAGAAATTTCCAAATGCACGTTTACGATGATGTTCTACTACAGGGTTCACTTGAAAATTGTCAGCTAAACGAAGTGGGTCATTTCTTATTCTCATCTCAATGTTTCTTGGACCATGAAGAGCAGGATTATGACTAGAAAGAAGATGTTCCGAGATTTGATTTGAAACAGAATGTTGATTCGCTCCCTTTTGTATAAATGTGAGAAGGAATGAAGAAGGTTTTAGATTAGGCAAATGATTTTCTGTAACTGAGGTATACGCAAAAGCTTCTGGTACTCATATATGAATGTAATTTTCATTTGGGAAATCGCCTACAAAATTCTGAATGCACTTCTATGATGATGCTTCTCTATAGGGTACACTTAAAAATTGGTAGCCAAACAAAGTGGGATGTTCTCATCCGAATGTGTCTCGGACCATTAAGAACAGGATTATGATCAGAAAGTAGATGTTCCGAGATGAGATTTGAAACAGAATGTTGATTCGCTCCCTTTTGTATAAAAGTGAAAAGTAATGAAGGTTTTTGATTAGGCAAATGGTTTTCTGAAACTGAGGTATAGAAAAAGCTTTCTGGTACTCATACATGAATGTAATTGTTATTTGGGAAATTGCCTACCAAATTTCTGGATGCACTTGTATGATGATGTTCTTCTATAAGGTACACTTGAAAATTGTTAGCCAAACAAAGTGGGATATTTTCTGTTTCATCCTGATGTTTCTCTGACCATTAAGAGCAGGATTATGATCATGAAGTAGATGTTCCGAGATGAGATTTGAAAAAAAATGTTGATTCGCTCCCGTTCGTGTGAGAGTGAAAAGTAATGAAGAAGCTTTTCGATTAGGCAAATGGTTTTCTGAAACTGAGGTATAGACAAAACCTTCTGGTACTCATATATGAAGGCAATGGCTATTTGAGAATTCGCCGACGAAATATATTCAAATGCACTTGTACGATGATATTCTTCTACAGGGTGCACTTGAAAATAGTTAGCCAAACAAAGTGAATTATTTCTTATTCTCATCAGAATGTTTCTTGGACCACAAAGAGAAGGATTATGATTGGAAATTAGATGTTCAGAGATGATATTTGAAACAAAACGTTGATTCGCTCCGGTTCGTATAAGAGTGGAAAGTAATGAAAAATGTATTTGAAATGTGGTTTTGAGGTTGGAAATCGCCTAAGAAATTTTCAAATGCACTTCTATGATGATGTTCCTGTACAGGGAACACTTTAAAATTGTCAGCTAAACAAAGTGGGTTGTTTCCTTCTCTCATCCGAATGTTTCGTGGACCATGGACAGCAGGATGACCATTAGAAAGTAGATGTTCACATATGAGATTTTGAGCAAAATGTTGACTCTCTCCCGTTTTCGTGTGAGTGAAAAGTAGCGAAGAAGGTTTTTGATTAGGCAAATGGTTTCGTGGAACTGAAATGTAGATAAGACCTTCTGGAGCTGACATATGAATGTAGTTTTAGGTTGAAAATCGCTCAAGAAATTTCTGAATGCACTTCTATCATGATGTTTTTCTGCAGAGTACACTTGAAAATTATCAGCTGATCGAAGTAAGTTATTTTTTATTCTTATCTGAATGTTTCAAGGACCATTGAGAGCAGGATTATGATTAGAAAGCAGATGTAGAAGGTTTTTGATTAGGAATGGTTCTGTGGAACTGAAATATAGACAAGACCTTCAAAGACTGATATATAAATGTAACTGTTATTTCGAAAATCGCTCACGAAATGTCGAATGCACTTGCACGATGATGTTCTTCTACAGGATACACTTGAAAATTGTTACCTAAACAAAGTGGGTTATTTCCTATTCTCATCCGAATGTTTCTTGGACCATTGAGAGCAGGATTCTGGTTAGAAAGAAGATATTCCGAGATGATATTTGAAAGAAAATGTTGGTTCGCCCCCGTTCGCATAAGAGTGAAAATTAGTGAAGAAGTTTTTTGATTAGGCAAGTGATTTTGTGAAACTGGAATATAGACAAAACATTCTGGTACTGATATGTAAATGTAGTTTCCAGGTTCGAAATCGCCTAAGTAATTTCTGAATGCACTTCTATGATGATGTTCTTCTACAGGGTACACTCGAAAATTGTCAGCTAAGCAAAGCATGTTATTTCCTATTCTCATCTCAATGTTTTCCAGACTCTGAAGAGTAGGATTTTGATTAGAAAGTAGATGTTGCGAGATCAGATTTGAAACAAAATTTTGATTCACTCCCCTTTGTATGAAAGTAAAAAGTAATGAAGAAGTTTTGGATTGAGCTGCAGCCAGAATGGTACATAATCACTTTTTGAATGTCCCTTTGAAGTGTTCCGAAATATTTGAAGCCCTATGAAATCCTTTAAGATCCTATAGGAAGTTCTATAAAATACCTAATTGAGAGCCTTTCGAATCCTTTGATATTATTTGGTTTTTCGTTCAAATTTATCACTGTTCATTTTAGAATTATTCCACTTCGAAAATGACAAAAAAATGGCATTTTTTGCACTTTCTGGTTGGAATAGCTCAAAAATGAGAAATTGTGAAGCTGTCATTTCCAAAATAAATTAACAGCTGCATGAAATTGTCACAGCCGTCTTCAAAATATATAGCCTCATCTCCTTTCCTCGATTTAAGAAAATACTACATCGCTTTCGGTTGCATGATGGGAATTCATGCTTCAAGAGTTTCTTCGCTAGTTTTTCCATCAAGGAATGCAAAAAAAAAGGTTTCACTTTGACAAGAACCTCTTATCTATTTTTCTTCAGTAAATTTCACAGAAGCTAAAAATATTTTACAATTTATGATTTTCAAAATATAATGCACTTTTTATGGTGAAATCATTGAAAATTATATTTCAAAAGCTTTTAGGGTATTTTTGTCTGAAGGAACGTATCAGATGAGGATTCAGTTTGACGCGAACCTCTTTTTTTCAAATCAATACATTTCACAGAAGTTTGAAGTCATTTGCACTTTTCATGATTTCTAAAAAATAATCCACTAATACATGTTTTAAAAACTGCCAAATGTCAGCAAAGATAGAAATTAGAGAACTTACTCCTCGATATACGAAAATACTGCATCGTTTTTGGTTGCCTAATGGGAATTTATGTTTCTAAAGTTTCTTTGATAGTTTTTCTATCAAGAGATACTAAAGGCAAGGTTTTACTTCAACGAGAACCTCTTATCTAATTTTTAAAGTCAGTAAATGTCACAGAAGCTAGAAATTATTTACACTTCATGATTATCAAAAAATAATGCAATAATTATGGTGGCATCATTACATTTTGTGTGTTGAATATTTTTGAAACAGTCTTCACCTGAAGGAACGTAAAAAAAAAGTCGTACACCTTGATCACAAATGGTTTTGTACGAATGAACTATAGACCAAACCTTCTGGCAATGCTATATATATGTGGTTGTGGAGTGGGAAATCGCCTTGGAAAAATTCTTTTGCATCTGCATGGTGATGTTGATTTACAGTGTACACATGAAAATTGTTAGCTGTGGAAAGTGGGTTATTTTCTATTCTCATATGTACGCTCCTTGGACCATGAAGAGAAGGATTATGATCAGGTAGTGGATGTAACCTCGCGAGATTTGAAACAAAATGTTCAAATCGCTGCGTCCGTATGAAAACGTAATGCAAGAAACCAGGTTCTTCATTAGGCTTCAGAAAGTAGGGTACTTTTGAAGGGGGGTACCAACCGATGGTTCCATGATAAGTAGAGCCATCGCTCATTGTTACGATAATAGTGCCTTCATCCATCTGAGGATATCCTGTTATTCCACCTGCACCTAATTTCGTAAGAAAGAATTGACATTAATTTATAAAGATTTTGTACACTATTAACTTAAATATTTTTAAATATTAAGCGAGACCAGAGAGGGCTGGATGTATTATTTTTTTCATTTATTACTTGCCATTCCTAGCGAAATACGAAAGTGGAATTCGCTATTCAAATACTGCGAATCTTTTTTTTTATATTGCTGAAGAATCATTTGTTCAAAAATAATTACTCATGAACAAAAATGCGAAATTGGAAAAAAGTGCCTTTGGCTTGGTAGAACCGTACACGTACTGAGGTGAGACTCATAGTTCAAATATTTATTATTCTTAAGGAAAAAGTAATTCTTTATGTGGATTATTGTAGGGTTATGTTATTTATAACTTTTTGATAATATTTCAATGCGATTTTAAATTGTTTAATGTCTTCTGCGAAAAAACTAAACTTTGGAAGAGGCGCAATCCATTATCTATGTCAACACATTTCGTACTTGTTGAAAATAATAAGATAAGATGCTTCTTCTGTTCACATTGTAGCCTAAGCAGAGAGAACGAATACATATACTACTACGCCAAAGAACTGAAAATCCTTGAGGAGAAATCTGTTTTCGTAGATACAACATTATTTTTGCATTTACATTAATTGAAAAATGTTTCTAATGCATATAAAACTTCTAATTTTTACCTTCAAATTAAATGTTTGCTAAATGTAGCCCTGGACGAGCTATAAATGGGTTAGTCTGACTAAAATTGTGGAAGAGTAGACAGTTTGAACATATGTTGCAATAGATTGAAGCCTCATCAGATATAACGTTGAATCAATAAAAATGCATTAATCTTAATAATTGAAAATTTGATATCAATTCTGAAAATTTTAGGAACAAACAATAGTCTAACTGCAAGCTATTCAATTTCAATTCCTCAATTTGAATATTATATTAGACTTACGTTTCAAATGAAACAAACCGACGAACGCGACGAGTACACTTTTAGTGAAAACCTTCATTTTTTTTGTGAGCAGACAAATTGATAGAAAGAAGAAATAAGATTTTTTAAGAATATCGTGTGAACTGAGATAACAAATAACTGCTATATTTATAATTTTTATAACCTCTATCTGGAGGTGCGGTATATTTTGATTTCAAATACAGTAGACAAAGAAAGATAATTGATCTCAAATCTTAAAATTTTCCATATTTGTTGAATTTATCACTCACAGAACCTTCACAATTATGGAAAACACGTGTACAAGATAGAAGAACCGAGGCAGGCGATAATGAGTTTGAAATCATTTCTTTATCTTTTAATTTACATTTAGAACATGTATACCATGCATGTATATATGTAGAACCATGTGAACTGAAACAAAAATTATTTAATATTTAGTGAAATGTGTTTCGAAGGAGAAGAATACATTTTCTTAATTGTTAGACCAGAGTGAATGATTGCCCAAAATAACAAGAACATACGTATATGAAGAAATTTATGATAAACACTATACATTGTTTGGGCCTTACGTTCAGGGTGTAGCGGGACTTAGTATTACACAGAAGCCAGCAATAGAAGCTATATTTTTCTGGCTTCCTAAGCGTAAACTGTAGAAATGGACGATGGCATTTGCAGGTAAATAGTTGTTCATCTAGGGTCTAATGCTGAGAAGGCTTAAAGGTATGCACCAGAATTTTCCATAAATTTATTCTGAACTTCTGAATTTCTTGAATTTGTGGAATTCCCTAATTTTTATAAATTTCGTTGATTCCTTGGAATCGCGGACAACCTTAAATTCAACGATTCAATTAAGTTTTTGAATTACATGCATGCCTTGAATTCTATGTGGTTCTTGAAAAAGAGTGTGTGTAAAGCGGGGATCAGACCTAAACTTTAGTTCCATTTTGTCTCAATTTTTTGAACCAATTATAATTTACAGTTCGGAAAAGATCTCAAAACTAGGCCAATTTATGTAAAATGATAAACAGAGAGAATTAGTAAGGTTTAAGTCGTAGCGGAACGCGCTGTTTTTGTTTTTGTGCAAACCAAACAAATTCTTTTTGAAGATTCTACTAATAATAATATTTCCAGTTGAACTGAAATCATAAGTTTTACAAACAATTATTATACTTAAAATTTGAGATAAGTAATCATCAATATTTTCATTTGTACTGAAATTATAACATTCACGTACAATATTATTACAATCTGAGTTCAGGCAATAATTACATTTTCGCTGAAACAAAAATTATAACAATAAGGATTATTATTCATGGAAACTTCTACATCAAATTACAAATGGTGTAGTACAACGAATAATTAGGAGGAACAATTTAAAGAAGTATTTGAAACACGTTAGGCTTTCTCTTCGTCAGATATTCTTTTCGGACATATTCGGCTAACCGCAAGAGATGAAAATAATGGAGGATGATTATAATAAAAGAAATTTCTCCTAATATTATTCTTGTTAATATCAGAAACAAATTTTATCAACAAATGCATTAACCAGGCAATAGTCAACCGAAATTTTTTTTTTTCGGTGTCTTTTTTTTAGTTAGGAACCTCATTATAACGTGAGCGAAATTAATAATTTATTGATAAATTTTGTGACTGTACGGAATAAATATATTAAACAAGTGCAATATTCGGGCATCTGTCAATTATCGAAGGAAAAATTCTTTTTGTTTTTTAATGCCAGTCCTTTCGACTAAGAAGTTAATGATAATTTCATCAATATTCATAGTATGGAAGAAGGAAATAATTCTATTAAATACTCAAGCTGCAGCCTTATTTAAAGAATAAGAGTAATAAGAAATTAAAACAAATGTCGAAATAATGAATTTCTCCCAATTGGGCAAAATCTATGGGCTTTACGTTATTTTGAACCAAAAAAGTAATTTTTTTCTCACTGTGTGTCGGCCATAAGGGCCCTTTTATCTGTTTTGAAACAGAACAACAACAAAATTACAATATGAAAGAATGAGAAAATATCAGAGTACAATTCACCAAAATATGAAAATCACCGAATGGTAAATTGACAAAATGAAAAATGACAAAATGGATCAATGACAAAACGACAGAGTGGCAAAACGACAAACCGACAAAATGACGTAACGAAAAAATGACAAAATGACGACAGTGACAACAACGAAAAAAACGACAGAAAGACAATAATGACAACGACCACACAACAACAGCAAAAATGAAAAAAGAAGTTCAGCCGAATGATAGATAAGAATATAATAGTTTTGAATTTAGTGTAAGAGTAAATCGTTTCGGAAGAGTAATAATTACTTCGTAATTATTTAATTACTTTGTACTAATTACACTTTGAAATTGTGATATGATCAATTTATTCACTTATGCAATTTATTATACATAATTTACAGATAAAGATATAGCTGCATTTTTCAGGAACATATTTTTTAATTAGGATATATTTAGAAGATTCTTGGCATCATAAAATTAGAAGATCATAGTAGGATATCCACGGATTGTCTCAGGAATATCAAACTTTCCGCCCCATTAGATATCCTTCTTCATTCGTCTAGGATATGAGCGTGATGTAACGAGGATATTTTTATTTATTTATTTATTCAGTGTAAGTCCCCGAGGCTAAATAACACTCTAGGAACAGGAGATACATATACTATTGCTGAAAATGCAGTCGCTGGTTGAAGAATATTCTTAGAGTTATAATAATATAGTACATCAGAGATTTTAGAAAACCATTAAATAATAATAACAAGTGCAAGAGAGAATGTGCTAGAGTAATTGTGTGCGATTGAAAAGGATTAATGATAAATTAGGATAGCAGAGTTGCAAACAAAGTATTAGATATATTGTCCCAAACGTATAAACCGAAGGATGTAATTGATCTGTATAAATTAAAATATGAGCTAAGGTGTTACATATGTTTGAGGTATTGATACATAAAAAAAAGCTTCATCGAAATAAAAATAGGAAAACGCTTCCCTAATTGATACTGTCACTTCATTCCAGAGTCGAACACCCCCCACTGTGGAAGAACCTTGTAATTTACACGTTCGACGCTTTGAAACAATGATTCCCTTTTTTCTTTCTTAAAGTTTGAAATGGGCAGGCAGATTTCTGTTAAAAAATATGAATGAATCCAAGAGGTATTGCGAAGTTATGGTGTGAGATTGTATGAAAAATTACTCATGAAATGATATCCCATTTTAAAAATCTGCTCGTCTGCCGATATCCCTTGATTCCAATTCGGTAAGGAAGGGTGCATAATAGACGTAAGTGCCTGGTATATTTACGTATACGTGGTTCGCTACCGGATATTTACCGATTTCTGGATGTTCTTTAGTTCCGGGAAAAAGTTTTTTGATGTCTGGATGGTACGGGTGAAAATTGTCAGCTGTATAAGTATGGTCTCCTATGGTTACCTCCGCGTAGTCTGGAAAAGTGAAAGTAGATGCAGCATGCGCATCAGGTGGACCGTTACGGTCGAGAATGAACGAATACTGTTGATACTGAGGATGAGGATGCGGAAGGCCCGATGGCACTCGTACAAAAGCCCATGGCATTAGAAAAGGTAATTGATGGGCCCTCAGCCATGAGATCACTTCCCAATGATCGTATTCCTGTATATATCCAATATAACTAGATCCGTCCCGCATTTGTACATAAATTTGGTGTGGATGATGCTCATTAACAATCCCATCTGCACCTAATTTTGGAAGAAAAAATTGACATTGAGTTATGAAGATTTTCTACAGGATGAACATAAAATATCTTGAATGGCACTGAAATGACCTATATATGCATTCATGAAAGTTCAGTACTTCAAAATCGCTGACCCGAAATGGCAGATCCAAAGATGAATAAATGTAAAATACTCGAAATTTCTTGGAAAGGTACTTACTGTGTTTTTTTTTTTCTTGAGTTGCTGAATTGAAATTTGAATAATAAATAAAAAAAGAAAGTGTTCCAAATTTTCAAGAATTGATGTTTTAAAAACATTCCAGGTTTTCGAAAACGATAAGACATATGCACAAAAACTTAAAAAATATTGGGAGTATGCAAACATATATTTCAATCCTTTTAATGAAAATAAATGGTGGGATAAATCTAGGAGAGCCTACCAAAAAGTTTTAAATTATTTTTTACACAAGTTTTTAAAAATTAATACAATATTTATTTCTTTCAAGTGTGGAGTACATATCTT
This sequence comes from Andricus quercusramuli, assembly GCA_932178445.1. Classification (NCBI taxonomy): domain Eukaryota; kingdom Metazoa; phylum Arthropoda; class Insecta; order Hymenoptera; family Cynipidae; genus Andricus; species Andricus quercusramuli. The sequence goes on from CAKNXH010086317.1 coordinate 16,033, forward strand.
GTCTGGGTTCAATCATTCTGGGAAATATTTCACTTTTTTCAGGAATACTGTATTTGATTTGATAATGGATTCAGAGCGAAAATGAACGTATCGAAATCATGCATGTTCCCGCTTTACAAAAAGAAAATTCTGTGCTTATTTAGATCATTCCGTGAATTCGTTGAATTTTATTATTTTTATTTATTATTTCTTTATTATATCTTTTTTTTCATTATTTCTCATTGATATTTATTATTTCGAATTTGATGAATTCCGCGAATTCAATGAATCCCTTGAATTCCATGAATAACGTGAATTCAATGAATTCCTTGACCATTCTAAATTCCATCTTTTCCTTGAATTTCGTGAATCCATAAATTACTCAAATTCCTTGAATTCTACTGATTCTTTGAATTTCATCAATCATTAAAATTCCATGAATTCCACGAATTTGATGAATTTCTTGAATTCCATGAATTCCTTAAATCCCGTAATCATATCATGAGTTCCTTGAATTTTGCGAATTTCACGAATTCCGCAAACTCCATGAATTCCATGATTTTCGTGCATTGCATGAATTTCGAGCAAATAACGAATTTCTTGAATTCAATGTATTTCTCGAATTTCGTGAATTCCATGAATTCTGCGAACTCTTTCCATTACGCGAATTCCATGAATGCCGTATGTTTCTCCAATTCAGGAAATTTCATGAATTCCATGCGTTCTGTGAATTCCTTGAATTTCATGCATTCCATAAATTGTCGGAATTACTTGGAATCCATAAATTCCATGAATCCATAAATTCCATGAATCCTATGAATTCTGTGAATTCCTTGAATTCCATGAATTCCATGAATTCCATGAATTCTCTGAATTGATTGAACTTGATGAATTCCATGAATCCCATGCATTCTGTGCAGTCATTGAACTTGATGAATTCCATGAATTCCAACAATTCTGTGAATTCTGTGAATTCCTTCAATTCCATAAATTCCTTGAATTCCTTCATTTCCATGAATTCCTTGAATTCTGTGAATTCCTTGAATTCTGTAAATTCCTTGAATTCCATGAATTCTGTGAATAAAATCGTTCCCAGTCGATTTTGATGAAACTTTATAAAATTGTAGCTTTCATCGTTTCGTATGATTTGTAAAAAAAGAGACAGTTTTCGAGTTACAGAGGGTTGATCTTCGAACTACTTGGGGTTGGCTTTAAAAAATATTGTCAGATAAATTTCAAAAAGTCGAATTCGAATTTTCAAAGCACCAAAGTCCCCAAAAAGTTGTAAGTTGCATTTCTGACTATTGACATCGCTTTCGACAGTTTTCCTGAGGCGCCCCTATTATCCACACATTTTTAAATTAGAACAAGGGGTAGTTTTAAGAATAATTTCCAGATAAATGTCAAAAATGACAATTTTCTCATGAAACAATCTTTTAAGCACTGTATTCTTGCCTTTTTTTCTTAAAATTGTTTATATTGGTCTAGTGGAATATGTATAATGATTGGTTCACTAATTCCATTTGTTTAATTCATTGTTTTTTGAAATTTTTTTTTCTTTTTAATTATTATTTTTGGCCTAGAGAATTATTCAACAACATTGTTCTATTAATTTTCGATTACCGGAACAAATTTCATTTATTATTGAGCAATTATTTAACAAATAAACTGCAAGCTCGACGAATTTTCAGAAAAAAAACGTTTTCAAACAAATGAAAATTGTTTTCATAATGAAAAATTAATGAACCAATATTGATTGATATTCCGCTAGAACAACAGTAATAATCTTTATTATACAGGACAAATTTTTGAAAAAAATTAATCAAATAAGGAAATGATTAAGTAACGATTATAAGATATTTAAAGAAAAAGTAACTTACTCGACCCTGATGAGTGAGTTGATGATCTTGGCGGGCTCGCATGAACTTTTTTACCTGGGGACAAGCAGAATATGGTATTAATATAATATGGTATACTATATAATATGATTGAATATGTTACAGTATCATACAATATGACGCAATATGATGCAATATAGCATAATATGTTACAATATGACGCAATGTAATAAAGTATCACAATATATGATCAAATATGATACAATATGATGTAACATGATACAGTGAGATGAAATATTTTATAATATGATGAAATATAAAGCATTATCATACAATATGACACAACATGATACATTATGAAACAATATCGTACACTTTCACTCTATATCACTTTCACTTTCACTCTATATCACTCTATATATGTTACAATACGATACAATATGGTGCAACACGACACAGTATGATACAATATGGCACAATATGATACAGTATGATACAATATTATACAGTATCACGCTATATGATTTGATATGATACGAAACGATACAATTTCATGTAATTCTTTGGTGACCCGATAAAGAGCCCTAAAGTCATTCTCCCTCAAAATTTATGATTGTTTCATATTCTTTTACGAATTCTGAACAATATACTAATGGAAATCTGCATGTTTCTTGTGTCACATTTAAATATTAACTTATTTGGCTCAAATTCAGTGATCTTTTTTCGAGGTATTAAGACAAAAGCAGGGGGTGAGAACAGGGATATTCTGAAAAAAACTTCCATCAAGGAGAAATGACTATATATACTAACTTTGATGACTTCTATCTAAAAGTACACCCAATTTATTTATTTAATTAAGTAGATTGAACCGAGCAAAGGTGAACATTTCAGAAAAAAACCTATATTTTCCAGCACTTATATAGGAGAGAACTGTTATAAACAATAATGAATGTTTTAAACAACTATGTCTGTTAACTTGTTTTCTGATTTACAATACTGAGTGAAATGTGGGTAAAAAGTTGGAAATTTCAGAACAAACCGCAACTATCTACCATTAATAAAGGAGAAGATAGTTATTAATAATAACGATTTATTTAAATAGTTATTTTCACTGAACTGAAATAATTATTAACTCACTTTGAGTGAAAATTAGAGAAAAAATGGACAATTTCAGGAAAATCGCATCTTTATGGCATTATTCAAATTAAATATTATTAACAATAATAATAAATTGTATCATAAATTACTTCTTCTACCTTGATTGCATTCACAGAACTGCAAAAAAATCATAGTTGGCGTCAAAAACTCGCAAAACCCATTTTTTCACTTACGGGATTTTCTTGAGTCCTTATTTATAACTTTTTGATAATATTTCAATGCGATCTCATATTTCTAATAATATTGATAATATTGATCTCATATGTCTTCTGCAGAAAAAACTATACTTTGGAAAAGACACAATCCATTATCTATGCTAACACATTTTGTACTTCACAGAAAAAAAAAGTCTTAATACAATACGAAATATGGACTTGTTTTAAGGTGTAACAAAAAGAAGACAGCATTTGCTAAAAACTAGAATAGGATTAAGGCTTTAAAAGAAAGCGATTGAGAAACTAAAGTTGAGACGTTGCATGGGCTGAAAAGTAGTCGCAAGCCAGAATGTGGGCTTGAATGTAACTGCTATACTGTCTAAAACTAGCCGTAAGCCAAAACGTGGGCTTGAAGAAAGCGTTATCGCAGACTAAAATATAGAAGGACTAAAGCAATAATAAATATATATATAATTTTGTTTCTTATCATGAGACTATACAAAAATTTACATTTAATACTGAAACATACGAAACTCTTGTTTCATTTGCTGTGAAATAACCTAATTGCGATCCAATCATAATGTGAAGAGTTGTATAGGTTATAGGTGTCGCGAGACGAGAACCCCGACTATATGACTGTGCGGTGAATAACATTAACAAGAGTATATGATGAGATGTACTAACCTCGAATATGGTTGAGAATATGTTAAATTAGGTTTAATAAATAGAGCAGGTTAAATAAGATATAATTTCACTTAATAAAAACTTATAATTGACGCATTTCGCATGCTTGGCGTGGCGTCTATTTTCCTGCTCCTGTCACAACTGCGAGAAGACGTTAGATTTTTTAATCTCGCTTCTAGAGGGCTAAACGGTAGCCTCAATATCGTCTTCTTTTTAACTGCGAAGATCTTGCTGTCTTAATAAGTCTAATGGGGCTTGTTTCAAGATGAATATTTGCAAAGAAGCCATATCAATGGATTAATTTTAGTTCTAAGCCGATAGGCCTTCTTTTAAAACGATATTCATGCTCTCATTTAGTATTGGGCTTAATTTAAGGCAAAAATAAAAACAAGACCAACCCAACTTTAAGACTTTTTTTTTCTGTGTTGTTGATAATAATATACGATGCTTTTTCTTCTCACATTATAGCCTCAGCAGATATAACGAATACATATACTACTACGCCAAAGAACCAAAAATCCTTGCATTAATTAATGCATAATGCATAATGCATTTGTCCCAATTGGTCAAAATCTATAGGCTGTACGTTATTTTGAACCAAAAAAGTAATTTTATTCCCACTGCGTATCGGCCATAAGGGCCCTTTTACCTTTTTTGAAAAAAAAAATACAAAATTATAACATGAAAAAATATCAAAATACAATTTAACAAAATATGAAAATCACAAAATGGTAAATTGACAAAATGAAAAAATGACAGAACGACAGAGTGGCGAAACGATAAACCGACAAAATGACGTCATGAAAAAATGACGAAATGACAACAGTGATAATAACGAAAAAAACGACAAAACGACAATAATGCAACGACCACACAAGAGCAAAAATGAAAAAACAGTTCAACCCAACGATAGATCAGAATATAATAATTATGAATTTAGTGTGAGAGTAAATCGATTCGCAAAAGCAATAATTACTATTCGAAAGTTAAGAAAAAATATTTGAACTCTTTAATCAACATTTAATTTGGTTTCTTCAGGGACTTAGAAACTGCTAATAAACTATTGCGAGCATCTTCAGAATTTGTTGTAAGTTATTCTGCAGAGAAAATTTCTTAGCAACGTGCATAAACCTTTTGAATTAATTTTTATATCAATTGTTCGAACTGTGTTAAGCTAGAACAGATCGAAATGTGCGTGTATTTTGTAATGGGAAATACCATGCTTTGTACAAGCTCGTCGGAAGAAAACACTTTGATATTGTGATATGATGAATTTATTTACTTATGCAATTCATTATACATAATTTACAGACTAAGGTATAGCTATATTTTTCAGGAACAAGTAACATTTTTTTATGAGGATATATTTATTTTTCTTGACATTCGAAAATTAGAACATCATAGTAGGTGATCCGTGGAATGTCTTAGGAATATCAAACTTTCCGCCCTGTTAGGTATCCTTTTCAATTCGCCTAGGATATCCTGGGATGTACTTGAAATATTTATATTCATTTATTTATTTAACCTAAGTCCCTGGGGCTGAATAACACTCTAGGAACAGAAGATACATATACTTTTACTGAAAATGCAGTCGGTCGAAGAATATTCTTAGAGTTATAATAATATAGTACATCAGAGATTTCAACAAACCATTAGATAATAATGATAAGTGCAAGAGAGAATGTGCTAGAGCAATTGTGTTTGATTGAATAGGATTAATGATAAATTAGGATAGCAGAGTTGCATGAAAGTATAATATATTGTCGCGAACCTATAAACCGAAGGATGTAATTGATTTGTATAAATTAAAATATGAGCTAAGGTGTTATATGTGTTTGAGGTATTGATACAAAAAAAAGCTTCTTCGAAGTGAAAATAGGAAAACGCTTCCCTAATTGATACAGTCAGTTTACTCCAGAGTCGAACGCCCCCAACCGTGAGAGAACCGTGTAATTCACACGTTCGATGCTTTGAAACTATGATTACCTTTTTTCTTTCTCAAAGTTTGTAATGGGCAGGCAAATTTCTGTTGAAATATTCAAACTAATCGTAGAGATATTGCGAAGTTTCCATGTGAAAAAGATTGTATTAGAAATCACCCATTAAATGATATCCCATTTCAAAAATCTGCTCATCTGCCGATATCCCTTGATTCCAATCCGGTTAGGAAGGGTGCATAATAGACGTATAAACCTGGCACATTGACGTATACGTGGTTTGCTTCCGGATACTTGCCGATTTCTGGATGTTCTCTAGTTCCGGGAAAAAGATTTTCAATGTCTGGATGGTACGGGTGAAAATCGTCAGCTGTATAAGTATGGTCTCCTATGGTTACCTCCGCGTAGTCTGGAAAAGTTAAAGTAGATGCAGCATGCGCATCAGGTGGACCGTTACGTTCGAGAATGAACGAATACTGTTGATACTGAGGATGAGGATGCGGAAGGCCCGATGGCACTCGTACAAAAGCCCATGGCATTAGAAAAGGAAATCGATGGGCCCGCAGCCATGAGATCACTTCCCAATGATCGTATTCCTGTATATATCCAATATAACTAGATTTGTCCCGCATTTGCACATAAATTTGGTGTGGACGATACACATTTTCACCTGCACCTGATTTTGGAATAAAAAATTGACCTTGAGTTATGAAGATTTTCTACACGATGAACATGAGATATCTTGAATTGAAAACAATAAAAGGTGAAATAAAATGACCTATATATGCATTCATGAAAGTTCAGTACTTCAAAATCGCTGACCCAAAATGGCAGATCCAAAGATCAATAAATGTAAAATAATCGAAATTTCTTGGAAAGGTACTTACTGTGTTTTGTTTCTTAAGTTGCTGAATTGAAATTTGAATAATAAATAAATAATAAATTGTTCCAAATTTTCAAGAATTGAAGTTTCAAAAACGTTCCAAGATTTCGAAAACGGTTAGACATGTACACAAAAACTACAGAAATATTGGGAGTATGCAGATATACATTTCAATCCACTTAATGGAAATAAATGGTGAGATAAATGTAAATTTATGGATACAACAGCGATTTCCACGTATAAATTCATGTATCTAGCAGATATCTTTCGCATTGAATGTCAAGAAGGAACCTTGAATATAAGAATCTAGGAGACTTTTTAGAAAAGTTTTTCAATCATTGTTTGGACAAGTTCTTAAAAATTAATGCAATATTTATGAAAAATACGTACTTCACACTGGTCAAACAACTTTTACAATTGGAAGAAAACTTTTTTTTATTCAAAAGTATAACCAAGAAAATTATAAAGAAGAAAAGTAGAAGCAAAATCATAAACAAAATCTGATCGGAAATGTTCATTTCTTTCACATGCGGAGTACGTATCTTGTCTGAGTTCAATCATTCTGGGAAATATTTCACTTTTTTTTAGAGCATTCCGTGAATTCGTTGAATTTTATTATTTCTATTCATTATTTCTTTATTATTTCTTTTTTTTTATTATTTCTGATTAATATTTATTATTTCGAATTTTATGAATTCCGTGAATTCAATGAATCCCTTGAATTACATGAATTCCGGGAATTCAGTAAATTCCTTGAACATTCTTAATTTCATCTTTACCTTGAATTTCGTGAATCCATAAATTTCTTGAATTCCACTGATTCTTTGGATTTCATAAATTATTCAAATTCACTGAATTCCACGAATTTCATGAATTGCATGAATTTCTTAAATTCCATGAATGCCGTGAATTCCTTATTTCCATGAGTTCCTCAAAACTCCCTAAATTACATCTATTCCTTGATTACCTTGAATTTCTTGATTCCACGAATACCGCGAATTCCTTGAATCCCGTAAACTTAATGAATTCCGTGAATTCCTAGAAATTCACGAATTCCATGAATACTGTGATTTCCATGAGTTCCTTGAATTCAATTAATTCCATAATTTCCTTGAATTCAATGAATATCATGAATTCCTTGAATTTTGCCAATTTCACGAATTCCATGATTTTCGTGAATTCCATGAATTTCGTGCATTTCATGAATTTCTTGAGTTCAATGTATTTCTCGAAATTCGTGAATTCTTTGAATTCGATGAATTTCGCGAATTTCGTGAATCCCATGAATTCTACGAATTGTTTGAGTCACGCGAATTTCATGAACACCGTATGTTTCTTCAATTTAGAAAATTTCATGTATTCCATGGATTCTGTGAATTCCTTGAATTTCATGCATTCCATAAATTGCCGGATTTACTTGAAATCCATACATTACATGAATCCTATGAATTCTGCGAATTCTGTGAATTCATTAATTCAATGAATTTCTTGAATTCTGTCAATTCCTTGAATTTCATGCATTCCAGAAATTGTCGGATTTACTTGAAATCCATAAATTACATAACACAATTTCTTGAATTCTGTAAATTCCTTGAATTCTATGAATTCTATGAATTTCAGGAATTCTGTGATTTCCATGAATTCCCCGAACTCCCAAAATCGCATCTATTCCTTGAGTACCTTGAATTTCGTGAATCCACGAATTCCGAGAATTCCGTGAATTCCTTTCATTTCTTGAATTCCATGAATTCCGTGAGTTCCTAGAAATTCGCGAATTCCATGAACTCCATTAATTCCATGATTTTCGTGAATTGCAAAAATTTCGAGCATATAATGTATTCCTTGAATTCCACATATTTCTCGAATTTCGTGAATTCTTTGAATTCGTTGAATTTCCTGAATTTCGTAAATCCCATGAATTCTGCGAATTCTTTCAGTTACGCGAATTTCATGAATGCCGCATGTTTCTCCAATTCAGAAAATTTCATAAATTTCATGTATTCTGTGAATTCCTTGAATTTCATGCAGTCCATATATTGTCGGAATTACTTGAAATCCATAAATTCCATGAATCCTATGAATTCTGTGAATTCCTTAAATTCCATGAATTTCATGAATTCTCTAAATTCATTGAACTCGATGAATTCCATGAATACCGTGAATTCTGTGAAATCATTGATCTTGATGAATTCTATGAATTCCAAGAATTCTGTGAATTCAGTGAATCCCGTTGATTCCATTTATTCCTTGAATTCCATGAATTCTATTAATTTCATGAATTCTATTAATTTAATGAATTCTATGAATTCCATGAATTCTGTGAATTCCATTAATTCTGTGAATTCAAGGAATTCTGTGAATTCTATGAATTCTGTGAATTTCTTGAATTCTATGAATGCTATAAGTTCTGTGAATTCCTTGACTTCCTTAAATTCCATGAATCCTATGAATTCTGTGAATTCATTGAACTTGATGAATTTCATGAATTCCAAGAATTCTGCGAATTCTGTGAATTCCTTCAATTCCATGAATTCCTTAAATTCTGTAAATTCCTTAAATTCTGTAAATTCCTTCAATTCCATTGATTCTATGAATTTCATGAATTCTTTGGATTACATGAATTCCATGAATTCCATGAATTCTGTGAATTCCATGAATTCCGTGAATTCCATGAATTTCGTGAATTCTGTGAATTTCTTGAATTCCACGAATTCAATAAATTCTGTAAATTCCTTCATTTCCATTGATTCTATGAATTTCATTGATTCTGTTAATTCCATGAATTCTGTGAATTCTAGGAATTCTGTGAATTCCATGAATTCTGTGAATTCCATGAATTCTTTGAATTTCATGAATTCCATGAATTCTATAATTTCTGTGAATTCCTTGAATTCCATGAATTCTATCATTTCTGTGAATTCCTTGAATTCCATGAATTCTGTGAATTCCTTGAATTCCTCAAATTGTGTGAATTTCTTCAATTCCATGAATTCCATGAACGCAGTGAATTCCGTGAATTCCGTTAATTCCATGATTTCTAAGAATTCTGTGAATTCCTTGAATTCTATGAATTCTATAATTTCTGTGAATTCCTTGAATTCCATGAATTCTATAATTTCTGTGCATTCCTTGAATTCCATGAATTCTGTGAATTCCTTGAATTCCTCAAATTGTGTGAATTTCTTCAATTCCATGAATTCCATGAACGCAGTGAATTCCTTGAATTCCGTAAATTCCATGATTTCTAAGAATTCCGTGAATTCCTTGAATGCCATGAATTCTCTGAATTCTGTGAATGGACGAAATCATTCGAATAGACGAAAAAAAAAAAATGCAAAAGACCACCCACAATGTCAAGGGGTTGTTTTTCACCACTGACGGTTACAGCCCAAGAATCAGCCTTGGTCTTTTTGAACCGAGGGGTCGACCACTCTGATTTTTCGTGTACGAGGAATATATTCCCTAAAGAATATTCGGGAATATAGAGAATATATCGGAATATTTGAGAATACAAGGAATATAAAGAATATTGGAATATGAAGGGATATGTAGGAGTATGAGGGAATATGAGAGAATATGAGGGAATATGAGGGAATATGATGGAATATGGGAGAATATTTCGGAATATATTTAAATTATGCATATTAAATTACATATATATACATACATGTTATATGTACTAAACTTACAGTTCAATATCACGTATGACGTAAACTTATCGCTTCTTTTTAAAAGCCTTAAACATTAATACAATTTTTGAAAAAAGTCCTTTATCAACAGTAAGAGAACCGTTTAGTACTCGAGGACGAGGAATAGTACATACGTATTACGATATGTTGTGATAGCCAAGCAAAAACGTAAAATCAGGCTGAAATAATTATTTTCAGCTTGACAACCTACACCTTTTCCTTCTTTGGGTCCTTGGGCAGGTGCTGAATATTTGGAATATTGCCACTCCCTCGATGTATTTCCACTTTTGTATTTCGATGTATTTCGGTTTGAAAGCAGCTTTAAGCTGTACCTCGCTCTCTGGGTTCTTATGTTAACTCTGTCTGCCATTTAAATATCATTCTTGTTACGAACTCAATAAAGATTTATTATTATTATTATTATATGACCAAAATCTAACACTCTCCCAATTAGAAATGATTCTGTATCGCTTGTTGAAAAAACACACCAGTCATCGTCGTATACGGTTTCTTCTCTCGTTATTGACGCCTTTTCCGGATATGGAGTATTAAAAGATCCCTCAACTTCAGGAGCTTTTACTCGTTGTAATCGGTCACTGCTCAGTTTTGTGCCATCTTTATTGAAGAGATAACATAATGCTGTTTGCTTTATAATCACTGGGACCTGAAGACCATCTAAGACTTTTACGTATATGCTATTCGGTGAAAGATCCACATTCTCAAAAGTTTTAATTCCTAGAGCACCACTGGATACTATGCATAGATCTTCGCATACATCTTGACACTCAGTTTCCGTTACATTGATATCAGCCTGTTCTTCAAATTATTCGTCATTACTAATGTCTGTTAATACTGGTAAACATCCTTCGTCTTCGTCCACATCGGGCTCAGATACAAAAGATTCGAAAGAGAATGCAGGTTCCGGAATCTCTGAAAATGTCATTCCAACACTTTTAGCACGAAAAAGGCAAATGACTTGGCTTCAGAAATTACTTTTTCGATGTTTTCATTATTTGGTAATATAAACAGTTTAGATTCTTCAGATTGAGTCTTCGATGAGCGATGACTAGATGGAAATGAATATTTATCACCGAGAGTAACTTCCGTTTCAGCTTGAAACTAAATTCGACGGATACGGTGTAAGGGTTCTAGCATTGTGAAATTGACAACAGTTGACAAGGTGGAAGTCATCGATCTTGCACAGCGAAAGAATTGTTCACAACTTTGGCTGCTGTACAACCAAGGTAGAAAAAGAAAATCCTCTTGTGTGGCGCGGAGTGCATTAATGACTTGAATGAGTGTATGGCCATTTATCTCAATGCACATGTAAGTGTTGGTCGTCAGACAATTTTCTTTAAGTAAATAGCCATTATCTTTAAGCCATTTTCGCCACAATCGAAGAAAAAATATCCATCGCCAAGTAAGGAAAATTCTTTTTTCTGGACGCAAAGTTTTGTCCATGTAGGAGGAAATGATAACTCTGCTCATTTCTAGATAAGTAGCAGTACCAGTGCTTCCAGCAATATGATCATTCAACAGATTTCCGACATTTTCTTGATACATTTTTTCCATTGATCTGAAATTCATTTTATCCATACCATGCAAGTCTGTTTCACAGAGATTATGTTGATCTTTGCTGATTGTCCTTATTAGGTCTCTGACATGCGCAGGTGAAACTAGGAAATCACCTAAAGGTAATAATATAGAAGCCTTCAAAAATCTAGTTCTTAATTTGGTACCAATATGAATGTGATCTTGTACACAAATCGTGGAACTTAACTCGCAAGCTTTGAAACATGGCCACCTCGAAGACCACTTACCTGATTGTTCGATGGAAAAGGTGTATTTCTGCATACTACCCAAAAGTCGAGTATCGCCGTCTGAGGAATAGCCCAAAATGGAAATACCATATTTCTTAGCTTCCTTAGACATCCACTTCCATCTATTAGCCACATCAACAGCTTGAAACTTGTTGTTGCTTCCAAATAGTGAAACGCAAAAGGTAGGAGCTTCGTCACACAAAGGTTGCGCCATGATACAATAGGCATAATTACTTAGTGATTTCTTTTCAAAATAGCTGCGTATCTGTGCTGCTGAATTAGCTGAAAACGATCCAATTTTTGGTAATCCTTCAGAATTAAGATTGGGAACAAAACCAACGATCTGATTAAAAGCTGTGTCATATTGTGCTCGATGTATGATTCTGGTTACATCTTGGCTGATCCATATTTTCTTTGGGTAGCCTCTTGTAGAAAGAAACTTGGACAACTGGTCGAAGCGTATCTCACATTCCCTTGGAATTTGTTTATTACGACCGTAAACACGCTCTAAACATGTTATTGATGGTAGTGAACCAGGAAGACTGTTCCTTAACAAGTTGTACTGTTTCGGTCCTCCAACTTGGAATATTATAGCGTGCCATCAATTTGATATCACTTGTATATCTCTGTCCGTGATTTTTGTCTTGGCTGTTCTTCTTTCCATCTGTTATCAAGCTTACCATGAAATTGCTCTTATTTTCTAGATCATAACCTAAAAATAACCTAAAAAGTGTTATTTATTGTATGGTTGTGTTTCCGAAAATCTATATAATCCAATACAGAAATTATCAACAGACTGGTAGATATATTTTAAATCGCAACACTATAAGTGTATAAGTGCATGCCTTTTACAAAATAAAGCCAAAATTTCCTTTTTATTAATGTACTGATACGATCACACGTCAATTAAAGATCATGACTAGATTGGCGCTTGCGCATCACTGACTCTGACCTCAACTATGACTAAACATCGGCAAAGGTTCCAGATAAAAAGCTATAGGATGCTATACGAATACAATCGGTGAACGGAAGGGAAGAATCAGAAAATTGGGGAATATAATATTTCAGAATATTTGTGAATATTTAGGAATACTTCGGAATATGTGGGAATATGTAGGAATATGAGGGAATATTTGGGAATATAAAGAATATGAAGAATATTTGGGAATATAAAGAATATCAAGAATATGAAGAATCTCTGGGAATACTGAAAGAATATATGGGAATATCGAGTGAGTGTACGAGGAATATCCGAGTGGTCGACCCCTCGTTTTGAACAGATTGATGAAGATTTAAAAAATATTATTTTTTGTCAAATTATATCTGCGTGGTTTCAAGGGGTTGTTTTTATCGTGAAGAATTGGATCCCAAAAAACGAAGGTGGTATTTTCAAAAAACCCACAAATCAGATTCTCTGTTGGCAGTCGATGTAAAAGTAAGTAACTCGATATCAAAGTAAGTTAAAGTAAGTAACTCGATGTAAAACTGCCAAGAAATTTTTTATTAAAGAAAGTTATAATATTTACTTTAAGAAAACTCCAGATTGAGTTCTCAGCCCTCTAATATCTCTGATCTTTGGGCTCCATAAAAATACCAACTTTGATTTTTGGGCTTCAACCCTTAACGTTAAGAATCAACTCCCTTGTACCACACTCATGCGGCTTTGTAAACAAATTTTTTTTTAAATTTTACTGTTTGAATAGAGTCTCTGATTTTGGAGCTTCTCCAAAATACCACCTTGGATTTTTGGGCCCCAACCCTTTACGTTGAAGAACAACCCCTTGCTACAACGAAGATGCGACTCTGTCAAAAAATAATATTTTTGAGAATTTTACTGTCCAAATAGTCTGCGATTTTTGGACTTCTTCAAAATTTCAACATCGGTTTTTGGGCTCCAACCCTTCACATTAAGAAACCAACCCTTGATATGACGCACATGTTACTTCATCAAAAAATAATCATTTTAAGAAATTTATTTTGTGAATAGTGTCTTTGATTTCCGGGCCTCAAAAAATGTTTAGCCCGAGAAAAGCTCAACACGTCTTTCTATTTTTTTCAGGTTTGAGTTTTTACTGAGGGAGTATGGAACTGCTTCCTAAAAATTTTGCTTTTTGCATTTGAGAGCCGAAAAGAAGCCTGAAATTCTGATGCAGTTTCTTTTTTGCAGATTTTATTTTTGGCAAGGGTTGGGCTTTTGCAGATAGTGCTTAGTCTTTTAAGTTTTTTTTTGCATTCGAGTGCCCAAAGTGAGCTAAGAATGCTGGTGCTCTTTGTTTTTTTCGAATTTGTGTTTTTACTTAGGGAGTAGTTTTATTTTCTGTAGAGGTGGTTTTTTGAAATTGTTTGCTGGTTCGTGCGAAAGCCCAGGAAAATTGAAAATTGTTTCATCCATCAGAGCTAAATTTGAGATTGGTCATACATGTATTCATTTACATTTATATATACTCACACTTATTCCGTAAATACACATATTGCAATACAAGGTTTCTAATAGATAAAGTTAATTTCAAATTAAGACGTTTACATTTCAACGATTACTAATATTTGTCTATTGTCAATTAAAATTAAAATTTTTTTATTCTATAGGTTTTCACACTTCCTCATTCAAACTAAGCTTCTATTAGACTACATGCGTTATCTTTCATAAATCAGCAAATAAAAAGCCTCGATTGCGAAAAATATGGATCGCCTCATTTTAAGGAACATTACATATTTTTCTTAAAATTGATAGTGTTTTCAATACTTTTTTCAGAATTATTACTTTTTAACGCACATTAGGTTTGAATTTGCCACCTATGAAAACTCATTTAAAATTATTATGATGAATTAAACGATTAGGAGATACCTTCCTTTTCTCTCTCCAAAAACAGATAATACATGTCCCAAAAAACTACCCCTAAGTAACACATAACTACCCCTAGTGATAAAGAATGTTCTAAAAGTGTTGAAACAACCTTAAAAAAAGCAAAAGATAAAAGAAGACCATAAGAAATAATGTCACCTTTGTTTTATAAAAAAATGATGTTTTCAAAAATGTGTTCATACACGAAAATGTGTTATCGTTAGAACTGAATTACCTTGAATCAAGAGAATATGGAACAGACGGTTTCCGTTCAAATAATTTTGTTAAGGGAATAAATAAATAATCAAACAAAAAATTCTCGAATAAGAGAATATTTGGAATGAAAAATTTCGAAAATTATAAAATTGCCGAAATTTAAAAATTTTTGAATTCACAAATTCCGGAAAAATGAGTTTCGCGACAGAAAATTTCCAAATTATATATAAAAATGTATTATGAAATATCCTATTTTTTTCCATTTTGATTTTAACTGGTGCCGCCGATTTAGACTTGAAGTTTCCCACGTGAAATGCATAGTGAGAAATCAGTTTTTTAAGTTTTTTTAAATAATTCTTTAGGGCTCAGGGTTATCCCTGAAAACTACCCTCAAAAACAAAAATGTCAGTTTTTCAAGAAATCAGGCCTTTGAGAACTGTATTCTCGTCTTTTTTATCTTAAAATTTTGTATATTGTTCTAGTGGAATATTTAAAATGATTGGTTTACTAATTCCATTTATTTGATTAGTTGTTCTCTGAAATTCTTTTTTTTCAATAATTATTTTTGGTCAAGAGGAATATTCAACAACATTGGTCAATTATTTTTGATTATCTAAACAAATTTCATTTGTCTGAGAAAAAATTTTTTTTTCACAAATTTGTCGAACTGGCAGTTTATTATCATCAAGTGACATCAATTTAGTTTCAAATATTTCACAATTTTTGAAGGAATAAGTTATTATTTATTTTCAAATAATAATCAAGATTATGTATTAATTAATTTTGTATTCACATCTTACCTTCATTATTTAACAAATAAATTGCAAGTTTGACGAATTTTCAGGAAAGAAAAAAACGTTTTCAAATAAGTGAAAATTGTTTTCATAATGAAAAATTTATTAACCAATATTGATTAATACTCCACTAGACCGATAGAAATAATATTCATTATACAAAATAAATTTTGGAAAAAAAATAAATTAAATAAATAATTAACTAAAGATTACAAGATATTTAAATAAAAAGTAACTTACTCGACCCTGATGAGTGGGTTGATGATCTTGGTGGGCTCGCATGAACTTTTTTACCCGGGGACAAGCACTTGGACGAAGGACTTCCAAGACAGAGTGCGTTGAACTGAGTACTTAATTCTGTGAGAAAAAATAGGAACAGATCTTTCCTAGTTAAAAATTCATTCATTTTTTCTTCGTTGAAAATTGAACTATTTTGTTCAGATTTTTTTTTCGCTCAAACATTTTCAAATTTCTCTGCATAATTTATAATAACGTTTGAGTCCCTCGAGCGGCTAAGAGACTGAAAACGTGAAACTTGGTTAGTGCGCTTCCCCTCGCTTGTTTCCGCTTAAGGTGTTCGCACAAGAAAATCAGTTGCAGTGCGCTGGAGACTTACGGACGTGCCGTCCGCTCACGAACACATAACGCCAACCAATCGCATGCAACCTATCCTGCTGCTGCGTTTCGAGCGGTGACCCACACAAGTATGTCGCTACTTATGCTAATTCGCAACGCACTTGAGTACGTGCTGCCACGGACCGCAGCAGCACGACAGGTTGCACGCGATTGGTTGGCGTTATGTGTTCGTGCGCGTACGGCACGTCCGTGACACGTCTCCAGCGCACTGCAACGGATTTTCTTGTGCAAACACCTTTAGAAGGCTGGGCCGATTCCCGACTCGCATTTTCGTACCTGCTTAGTATACCCCCACCACTGCGCTATGTGAGTTACCCCTCACTTGCTTCTTTACGCCTGGGATTATATCCTGGAAGGCTGGCTTACCTGAGATATTTAAACTGTTGTTGTCCATTTGGGTTTCAGTTTAGAAATAATTTCCGATGGTGCTTATTACTATGAAATTTGGAGAATTTTAATTTCGAAGACGCGTACAATCAAGTTAAATACAAAAAAAATTATTATAATAAATCTTGAATGAAAAATGAAACTGTCTGGTTGAAAATTCAACTGTTTGTTTAAAATGTGTTTGTTTGTTAAGAATACATTTTTTTGGTTAAAGATTTTCTTTCTCGAATGACTGCAAAATCATTCTTGGTTAAAAATTGAACTCCTTTTTTAAAAATTCCTTTTTCTTAGGTTTGGAAATTTTTGAAATAAGGAATAATTATTTGTAAAATCGGCCGAATTCAGTTTTAAAATTTGGTTCAACACTAAGGCAAATACAGTTCAGTGTTATGGTAATTTTCAAAATTTCTAAAGTTAGATTTTAAAGACGACACTTTTCGACTGGGGGTACCATATTATTCAAGGATAATTTTGAGAAATGCCACTGTTTGAGAAATAAACTAAAATGATGTTCATTAATAAGTTTTCGAATGTAGCCAAATTTCAGCCAACCAATAAATTAAAGCTACTGCAGTGAATTTGATAAAAATATTGAAAAATTTGTTCATAAAATTTCACATAAACTCGAACTTTTTTTTTGTAATTTTCAATTTTTTAATTCAAATAACATATTCTTGGAATCGTTATAATTAGAAGATTTCGAATATAATATTTATCAATAACCAAGTGCTAATTTGAAAAAATGTTATAATCTGCATTCTAGTCCTCATTAGATAAAAATGACTCCCGCTGACAAGGCTCGGCAGCAGCAGTTCGGCTGAGTGAGGAGAAGCCGCGTAGTGGGGGAACGGTTCGCTGGTCCTAGGGCGGAATTGTCATCTGCCCCTATTTACAATGTCTAGTTTAAATATCTCAGGTACGCCAGCCTTCCAGGATATAATCCCAGGCGTGAAGAAGCAAGCGAGGGGTAACTCGCGTAGCGAAATGGTGGGGGTATACTTAGCAGGTACGAAAATCCGATTCGGGAATCGGCCGAGGAATAAAATGAGGGAAGTTTGTGCCATCTTCGGAGGTTCGGGAGAAAACCCAAAAAAATCAAGAATAAGGTTCAAGCCTTAGAAGTGCCATTTTTTTAGACCAAAACTATCGTTTGGATATCCTCTAATTTTTTAGGCTTTGCATACTCATTGATTTAATTGCTAAAGCTACTTCTAAGTAGCGTAACGATAATAAGATACTTGAAGGAAAAGTAAATTACCCGACTTTGATGAGTGGGTTGATGCTCTTGGTGGGCTCGCATGAGCTTCTTCACGCGGGGGTGTGCATTCCAACGAACCACCTCCAAGGCAGTTGCCCTGAGTACTCAATTCTGTAAGAGAACGTAGCAAGAGATTTTTTCTAGTGGAAAATTTATTCATGTTTTTCCGTTGAGAATTGAAATATTTGAAAATGCTTGTTGAACGTGGAATTTCGTAGGATTTCTAACTGTTTCTAAAACAATCCAGCTTTATTTTTGCTGATAGGGGCATCAAACATGGTAATATAACTTTTAAAATATGTAAAACTGTGATATGTGTTAAACTAACCTTCTTATTTTGCAACAATTTCCTTGGCATTTATGAAAAGTGACTACAATTTTAAAATTGCACCAGTGAGCTCTAAAGTTTTTTAAAATAAAAATATCTATCTTCTAATCCTTCTGAAATCTTCAGAACTACATTTTTAGTCAGTTTGTGATATTGGTTCTTTCTCAATGTTACGTCATTACATTCAAAAGGAGCAATAAAAATTATGTGTGACTACATTTTATCAAGATAAGATTTCAAATCTCATTTTAAAGTGGAAATGTAGTTATTTTTACTTCGAAAATTAAAAATTTTCTGTAGAGCAGTCAAAACTGCATCTTTCGTGGTAAATTTTAATCTATCAAACTAAAAGCTTTGATCTAATAGAAAAACAAATTACTTGAAGAAATAGTGAATGCTTGGTTGTTTGACAGATAAGATTTCACAATACTCACCAATAGAATTGAAAACTAAGATCATGGTGGCCACCAGAGTATGAAGCAACCTCATTTTTGTCAAAATGTAAAAAAACATGACTGACGCGTCAGTTTTAGAACAGCGTTACTAATGAATATTCTGATATTTGGTGTATCTATACCATTCTCATATTTGATTTTTCCCTTTCCTTAGCACAACTCGTAAACTTGCGTCACGTTGAAAGTACATAGTGCCAACCTTGGCATAGAGAAGATTTGAGGAACAAGGCAGAAAGCATGGCCAGCGATTATTTAGAGCACAAGTACTCGTTCAAATATTTTACCGTGGCCCAGGAAATATTATACAATATGATACAGTATGATACAATATGATACAACATAACACAATATGAAGGAATACCATAAACTGTGATACAATACCATATTATAAGATGAAATATAATACAA
This sequence comes from Andricus quercusramuli, assembly GCA_932178445.1. Taxonomy (NCBI): domain Eukaryota; kingdom Metazoa; phylum Arthropoda; class Insecta; order Hymenoptera; family Cynipidae; genus Andricus; species Andricus quercusramuli. Next base: position 35,500 of record CAKNXH010086317.1, read on the forward strand.
TATGATACTGTATAATGCAATATGAAACAATACCATACAATATGATGCAGTATGGAAAATTTCACGTCCAGATATGACGTTAACCAATCGAAAACTTGACCTGAGAAGGTCATGGCAGAGTCAAAAGACGTACAGCAGGATAACTCGACTGGCATGCATTTTTGAAGAAAATGTCCAACGCAAGAGTTGTAACATTTTTGACCCCCGATTAATTGGTGCCCTTGACCTTAACCTTTCCATGTCAAATTTTCGAATGTTGATCGACATATCTGTAAATAAAATTTTCCGCTCTCTCAGTTCCCGGGATCAAAACTAGGGGTTTCCTTTCGAAAAAATCAATTCCAACTTGAAATGACCATGAAGGTCAAGGTGCGGTCATCGTTCAATCGGGCGCCAAAGATGCTACACCTCTTGAGTTGGATATTTTCTTGAGAAATTAATGCCAGTCGAGTCAATCATTTGAGCGTTGCTTGACCTTGCAATGACCTTCCAGGTTTAAATTTCCGATGGATCTTGTGACGTGAAGTGACGATTCTTAGGAATTTATTCCTCCTGTCAAAATGCCCTACCGCGCCATAAGAAGTTTTAATTTAGAAATTATAGATCGGATACGTATTTCGCATGAAACATCATACTTCGGATGAAAACTTTCCCGCTATATGAACACATTGTTTGTAGCTTGTTAACCAGGGTAATTATTATTTCTCATAAAGTAAGAGGTCATAAAACTCGGCTGAGTGTTCACGTGTTTCTTTCCAGCGATTTCTTCTGTGTATGTGACAGTTTATTAGTACACGAGAACAGAATTTATTCATCTCTTGTTGTTGATTCAACGTTATCTTGTCCAAGGTTTCAATTTTTAGTCAGACTTAAGAATCGTTCTGAGGTTGTTCAAATAATGTATAGCCATGCTATAAATGATGAAAACATTTTTCGAAATAAGTTTCTGAATTCGGAAGAGCTTTATTTCAAAATTGTCTTATCCATCAGAGCTGAATTTGAGGATGGTCATCGTCAAGCGTCTCACACATATTTTGTATATGTACATATTGAAATAGGCAGTTTCTAATAGATATAGATAATTTCGAATTAACACGTTCTCATTTCAACGATTTCTATCGTTTGAAATTGTCCAGTTGTTATGGGTTTCAATTTAAAAATGGACAATGAGAATCATATTTCTTATTTTTTGTTTCATTTTATTTGAGAGTTGAAAACCCATTCGTGAACATCTAAATCCAATTCAGTTCTACATAAAACAAGTTTCCTTCTCTTGAAAGAAAGAATACAACGTACTCAATTTTCCTTGCACACCACTTCCAAGAAACTACTAAAACTTCACCTTTTTCCATCGAACACTCTCAGATTCGACATTTGGTCTACTTTGGACCACATATCATTTGACCAATCCCAACGGATTAAAGATTTTTGCACTCAGAAAAAAAAAAATTTGACAAATTAATTCCAGTAAAACGCGCACCATTAACTAACACAGTAAAAGACATCTCTAACCATCCTCTCAGCAATGAAATGATTTCAGCCTTATCTAGAGGACATAACTTTGCAGTAGGTCCCTCCAAAATCCTGAAAGAAGAAATTATCAGTAATTTGGAATCTACAATATATACGCTTACAACTGAAAAAGCGAATGACATACGGGGTAGGACAGTCAACATCTTACGCCAAGCCCAGCTTTCCTCCTCAAACTTGACAAAGCAAGAAAAAACAGCAATAAACAAACTCATTCAGAATAAAGAAATCATAATATTACCCGCAGACAAAGGCTCCTTTGTCGTAATGACAAAGAAGACTGTAACAACAAAATCATGAACATTCTGACTGACGATACCTATAAAAAACTTAAAAAAGTCCCACAAAAACAATAGCCAGCAAAACGAAAACCCTTTTGAAAGACTCAAAGCTTGACAGCGAAACAATATCTGAATTAATACCTACTAATTCCATCTCTCCAAAACTTTCCAGACTTCCAAAAATCCACAAAAACAACATTCCGCTCAGACCGATCGTCAGCGCAATAAACTCACCAACTTACAACCTAGCACGCTTTCTCGCCAAAAAACTTAAGCCTTTCACAGGAAACTCTATCACATACGTCCAAAACTCTTTCGACTCCATCAGAAAAATACAACAGATTCGCATTCAACCCCAAGACATCCTAGTAAGTTTCGACGTAGTATCTCTCTTTACGAAAGTACCAATCTCTGATACAATCGATATCATTGAATCCTTTGCCAACTTACCTTCCGAACTAACACCTTTAACAGAACACTGTCTCACTAATACTCACTTCTTTTGCAATAACCAATTTTCCGAACAAACCTCAGGAGCAGAAATGGGATCTCCAATCTCACCTGTAATAGCCAACATTTTCATGTAAAATCTAGAAACTAAAATCTTTAACGAATCCAAGCTTAAACCGGAATTTTGGTGCCTTCACGTTGACGACACTTCTGTCATCTGGAGACATGGACTGGATAAACCGCACAAGTTCTTAAATTTCATCAATCAGTTATACCCTAGAATCAAGTTCACCATGGAAATTGAATAAAACGGAAAATTGCCTTTCTAGGACTTACGAGTTTACAAAAGATCTGATAACACGTTAGGACATGAAGCTTGCAGAAAACCTACCCATACAAACAGATACCTACATGCTTCCTTCTCCCACCACCCATCTCAAAAGCTGTCTCCATAACAGATAAAGATAACTTACAAAAGGAACTACAAAATGTTAAACAAAAGAATATCTGACGAAAGCATGAGTCATGGCTAAATGGTAGCATGGCACAAGCCTTGTCTGTCTCAAGAGTAGAACAAGCTAAATGAATCAAAATTATTACCAATATGCACACGTGTTAGAGTACATTAGCATGCCTTAAAACTTAAAATCTTAAGCTTGCCAATAGCCGATACATCTCCGAACAATAAGCCAACGACCTGCTTGTCTAAAACTAAAATCGCCTAAAACTTGGAACTTCTAAAGTCTATGTTTTTATAGAATTCTCTCAAACGTTGGAACAAATTAAACTTGTTTGAAACATTCATTCTGTTCATTTTTATTGATTCAATATGCTTTCTAGGTAGACAGGAAACAAAATTCGTTTTATTTATTTATTTTTTCTCTCAGAGTTATAATTATTGTTATTATTGTACCACTAGGCCATTCCCCTTTCGGGGAAGGCGTGACTCGCTCGGTTATAAAATAGTAGTTTAGAGAAGAAGGTATAGATTTTTTGGATTCATCTAGAATTTTCGTGTTATTTATTTAAATAACACGTTCGTTCAGTAACACCGCTCTAAAGGAGGTTGCTGATAAATCTCATTAGCGATCACCCCAATTGAAGAGCTTCACAAAATTGTGATGTGTGGTTCCCCAATCGCGCCCTTTAGTATCCAAGGTCCTTTGTTTCCGGCTTCATTCACTCTACTTACATTCCTTTTATAAATTATTTGTCGCCACACTCTTCTCTCCTGGCATACATCCCTGACTTCCTTCACGTCCATGCATTTCTTCATGCAAGCTGTCCTAGTTCTAAGGCTTCTTGTGTCTTCTGGGATCAAGGTGTTATTCACACATTCTAACCAGTCTTCACACGGTCTGCCTCTGGGCATACTTATTCTAATCTCTCATCATTTCGGACAATGTGGCACATTGCTCACGCTTGTATTTAGTTTGCTCAACAGCGTCAACAACGCCAAAACGAGAATGATGACACCGACCACGCAACAGCAAAAAAAAAGCAGTTCAATCCAACAATTATTAAGAATGCATATAATAGTATAGAATTTAGTGTATGAGTGGATCGTTTCGAAAAAGTAATAAGTTCTATTGGAAAGATAAAAAAAATTGAACTCTTCAACCAACCTTCAATTTTATTTATTAAGCGATTTAGAAACTGCTGATAAACGAAGGGCGATACTTTGTACAAGCTCGTCGGAAGAAAATACTTTCATCTTTCATATGACCAATTTATTCACTTATGCAATTTTTCATACATAATTGACAGATTACAAGATAGCTACATTTTGCAGGAACATATGACATTTTTTTAATTTTGATATATTTAGAAGGTCCTCAGCATCATAGAATTAGAACATCATAGTAGGATATCCGCGGAATATGTGAGGAATATCAAACTTTCCGCCCCGTTGGCTATCCTTCTCACTTCGCCTAGAATACCCCGTGATGTACCTGGGATGTCCCTGGATTGCCCTGGGATGTCCCTGGATTGCCCCGGGATGTCGCTAAATGTACCGGGAGTGACACTTGATGGATGGATGCATAAAAGACGCGACCAGGTCCCGCATTTACGTATACGTGATTCGCTGCCGGATAATTGCCTCTTTCTGGATGTTCTCTAGTTCCGGAATTATGGTTATGCTCATTTGGATAATACGGCTGGAAACCTCCAGATATATAAAATTTTGCTCCTATTTTTACCTCCAAGTAGCTTGGAACAGGTAGAGTAGAAGCAGGATGCTCATTATCTGGACTGTGAGGGGCGATAAGGAACGAATATTGATGAAACACACGGTTCACTTGCAATCGTATAAAAGCCCATTTCATTGCAAAAGGTTGTCGATGAGGCAGCAGCCATGACATCACTTCCCAATTGTTTTCTGTTTCGATATATCCAACATAATTATGAAGAATAGATTCGCCCCGCATTATTAAAAACATTTGGTATTTACGTGGAGGATCCGGGTCAACCACGGACTCCATCCCAACTGCACCTAATTTTGCAAGAAAAAATTGACATTAGGTTAGGAACATTTTGTACGCGATAAACTTGAGATATTTTAAATTTTTAACAATTTAAGGTAAGCCAAGAATGACCTACATATGTATTTATGAAATGGGAAATGTTCGGGGAAAATTTCGTGAATTTCATAAATTGAATGAATACGACGAACTCCTTGAATTACATGAATTACTTCGATTCCATGAATTACTTTGATTCCCTGAATTCCATGAATTCCTTAAATTCCATGAATTCCTTGAGTTCCACGAATTCCTTGAATTACATGAATTCCTTCAATTCCATGAATTCCACGAAATCCTTATATTCCATGAAGTCATTGAATTTCATGAATTACTTGAATTTTATGAATTCTACAAATGACATGAATTCCTCGAATTACATCAATTCCTTTAATTCCATGATTTCCATGAATTCCTTAAATTTCATGAAGTAATTGAATTCCATGATTTCTTGGAATTCCACTATTCCATTGAATTGCACAATTTCATTCAAATTCTAGAAATTCCACGAACTCATTTACACTAAAAAATGTTCAAAATCTTTTTTGACAAAATCAAATCCTTAACGTTGGAAAGCAACCTCTTTATACCACGCATATGTGACTTTGTCAAAAAATAATCTTCTCTAGAAATTTGCTATGAAAATGGAATATCTGATCTTTGGGAAACGGAATTTTCAGGGTGATTAGAGTCTCTGTCGTTTGGGCTCCTTGAAAATTCAATTTCAAATTTATAAATGGACGTTTGAGTTGTCAGATTAAAGAGTGGTTTTTGCGAAAGAATTAGGCATTACAGTGGCCAGGAAAAGCCTAACATTACTTCCTATTTTGTTTTTTCCTGTTTTGAGCTTTTAGTAAAGGGTGGCTTTTTTTTACATGGGTGGGTTTTTGTAATTTTCGTTTAGTGCATTCTGAATACCAAAAAATTCCCAAGATTCTGATACAAAGAAACTTGGGAATTTGTGTTTCGGAGGGGCTACCATTATGGACTCCGTAACGTAACGTGACGATTCTTAGGGATTCATTCCTCGTGCAAAAATTCCCTGCCGCGCCGTGAGAAGATCTGCTTTAAAAATTATAGCTCATATACACATTACGCATGAGAAATTATACTTCGGATACAAAATTTTCCACTATATGAACTCATTGTTTGTATTTTTTTAACTAGGGTAATTATCAGTCATAATGAAGTAAGGGATCATAAGACTTGGCAGTTGATTCAACGCTATCTTGGCCAAGGTTTCAATTTTCAGTCAGACTGAAGAATCATTGTAAGATTGCTCAAATAATGTATAGTCATGCTATTATTGATGAAAAAAATTTGTCGAAGAAAGATCATTGATTCGGAAAAACTTTATTTTAAAATTATTTTATCCATCAGGGCTAAATTTGAGGATGGTCATCTTCAAGCCTCTTACATTCATTTTATAAATGTACATATTGAAATGAACAGTTCCAAACAGATATAGATGATTAGATAAATTAGATAAGAATAATTAGGACTTTTAGATTTCAACGATTGCTAATGTTTGTCTATTGTAAATTAATGTTTAGACGTTTCATTCAGTAATTTTCCACACTTCCTCTATCAAAATAGACGCAAATTAGACTACATGCATTATCTTTTATAGATCAGCAAATAGAAAGCCTTGATTCCGACAAACATGGCTTGCGTCATTTTATGGAATGTCACATATTTTTCTTGAAATCAACAGTGTTTGAGAAAACGGCGTGGTTTTCAAACTCAAATATTCACCTTATTATCTTATTTAATTCTTTCGGAATCATTATTTTTCAACGTACATTGTATTTGGAACTGTCCAGTTATTGTGGTTTTCATTTTGAAATTGGAAAATGAGAATCATATTTCTGGATTGATAATATATTAGACAAATATTGTAATCTTAGGGGAATTTCGTAATACTTGACAATGCAAATACATATTACAATAATTTCGCGACTCGTCCGATATATGGTTGTATCAATAAAAATATTTTAGTGTTGAAGGTGGACTTTTTGGGAACAAGAAATTGAATCAAGAGCTCTTGAACAAACATGTTTGAGTTTATAATTACATATTACGTTTACCATACAAATTTATTTAAATATCATATTGAACTCACATTTGAAATACAGAAGAAAGGGGAACGTCAAGAACAGAATTTTAGTGAAAATCTGCATTTCCTCTGAGTAGATACGACGATAAAAGAACCGAAACCAAATTCTTCGAGACTTCCGTATGAACTGAGGCGATAAATGGTATATACTAGCGTCTGCGAGCTCTTCTCAATGACAACAATAAACACATGCAAACAATAAAGTTAAACAAATTTCTTCCATCTTTTAAAACACCATCACATGTATGAACGTGTAAACATAGCTAAAAATAATATGACCTACTCTTCCATGACTGAATAGTGATGTTTCTAGCCTTTACTTCTACTTAAAAATCAAATGAAAATACACAAATTTTTAGAATGATTATGTTGTTTGTAATATTCAGTAGAATTCACTTCAAGGAACAACAATGCGTTCTTTAGTTAAGAGTCAGATCAGTGTGAATAATCGCCTAAAATAGCACGAACATATAGGCGAATGAAGAATTTTATCATGAACACTACACGTGATCTTGGGCATTATGGATCAGTCTTTGTCTTCTCCATTCTGATGGGGTGTTTTTATTGATGGCTAGGATCTGCTAGAAAACAATAAGAAGTTGCAAATAACAAAACTTGGGTAGCTTTTCTCAAAAATTTACTTCTCTATACTATGCGAGATACAAGAAACGTCCGGAATCAAACTTGTTCCTTTCAAAGAGTTCTACAAGATTTCGTTTTCTGTTCCGCGCTATTTTCCATTTGCACAATGTCTTTCTTCAATGTTCCCAAAAATTTATATTAGCATCAAGAATGTTGTTTTACTAAATATCAAACCAATGAAGCAGAATAAAAACAAAAGATTGATCATCCTATCACATTTAAGAAAAGGTTGCATCGCCCAGGCATGACAATGAGCTTGGAAATATCTGGCTGAATCATGAGTCATGGCTTGGTGGTAGCATAGTTCAAGACTTGTTGTTAGACTTCTCTCAAGACCAGGACAAGGTGAACCCAAATTAATATTATTAACGTGATGCTAGTGTTAGTGCCCATTAGCCTGTGTTAAAAATAAAAATCTGAAACTTGCTAATAGCCAAAACATCCCCAAACGGTAACTCGACGTACCACTTGTTTTTCAAAACGTATTTTTTCGTAGTTTTTGTAGACAAAGCCGGTATCGGTGAGAAAGTATATTATAAGAATAAAGCATAGACTGCCGAGAAAAATATTAAAGAATTAATTTTTCCCTCATTTGTTTAATGCTACTGATCCTCAATATCGCCCATCTAGTTAGTCGACATCTCAGACTAAACCTTTCACTCAGAGTGAATCGATTGTTAATTGCATTTAGCAAAAATAATGTTTTAAAAAAATTGTCATTGTTCATAACTATATATTTTTTTAATGCTAGATAGTTACGGTTTCTTTTGAAATTTGTAATTTGTTACCTATATCTTAATTTTTGAAGTAATAAATAATGCAAGTTAACAAAACTAATTGTTGAAATAATTTATTATCTTTTATTATCTTCTCTTAGATAAGTGCTGAAAATTTGCGGGTTTTTCTGAACCCTAAAACTTTTTGTCCATTTTTCACTTAGTGGATTAATAATTAATGCAAGTTAATAAATATGTCCTTCCTAACAATTGATAATTGTTTATAACTAAATTCTCTTTGAGTAGTGCTAAAAGTTAGCTTTTTCATGAAATATTCAGTTTTGCTCTGACGATTTGGTTGCGAACACATAATATGTGAACCTCAACAAGAATCGTTTTTTGAATATTATTGTATTTTTTAAAGTGAACTAATTTGTCTGTTCACGATGTCAGGAGTAGGTGTGAGGACTAGGTCTGTAAACGACTTGTAAAAGTCTTGTTTTGAAATACAACAAGAAGTTTATCTGAAAGCGTGAAAAAAATTTGGAATTGCAAATATTTTTCAATTCCCCCCCCCCTCCCCCCAAAGAAAAAACGTATCATCGATAATAATATACATACATAAAGATTAAAAAGGCCTCAAAGAAATAATTAATTGATTATAACCACTTCTAGTAAATATCGTTTCTGACAATATGATTATCTCTAATGTTTATTTATTACTCGTTCATATCTAAACAGGCAAAAGAAAGCTAAACGTTTAAGATAAAAAGAACAACTTCCTAGCATCACTTACAGAGATTATAGTTATAAACAATAATCAATTGTCTAAATGAGCATGTTTTTTCATTTGTAATAATAATTACCCTACTAAGAGAAATTAGAAGGAATAGAATTTTTGGTGGATTAAATCAATTCTTAACTCAATTCAAGTAAAAATTAACAATGCAGGACATGAAATTTAATAAAGACCAGAAAGCAAAAACTTTGCTTCTCCAAAGCTTTTCCAGATTATCATAAGAAAATAATTTTAGGATTTTCTTGAGATGATTTTGACTGAAGAAAGATTTTTGGGTTGCTGATTTCGAATTTGCATTCCAAAATGTTGAATTAATTGCTTCCTTTAAGAGGACCTACAATATATATATATTATTGGCGTTTGATTTTTCATATGTAGGGGTGGTCTTTGCGAACAAAATTGAGAATTCGGGAGTCCAGGAAAAGCCCGAAACTACTTTCTATTTTGTTTTTCCCTGTTTTAAGTTTTTCTTAAAGGGGTAGTTTTTTGTGCATAGGTGTGGTTTTTGAAATTTTTGTTTGATGCATTCGAGCGCCCAAAGTAGGCCAAAAATTCTGAAGCACTTTGCTTTCCTTCAGCTTTCATTTTTGACACGGGGGTGGTTCCTTCGCATATAAAGGATGGGGTTTTGGATTGTTTCGGTGCATTCGAAAGCAAAAAAAAAAAAAACGCTGAAAATCTTGATACAAAGAAATTTAGGCAATTTGACTGTGGAGGTGCTACCTTAATAGAACAGGATTTATTTATCTCTTGTGGTTGACTGAACCTTATCTTGGCCAAGGTTTCAATCTTCAGTCAGACTTTGAAATCATTGTAAGGTTTCCCAAATAATGTATAGTCATGCTATTATTGATGAAAACCATTTTTCGAAAAAAGTTTCCTAATTCAGAAAAACTTTATTTTGAAATAGTTTCGGCCATCAGAGCTAAATTTGGGCATGGTCATCTTCAAGCCTTTTACATTCATTTTGTAAATGTACATTTTGGAATACACAGTTTCGAACAGATATAGATAATTAGATGAATTGAATGAAAATAATTGAGACATTTACATTTCAACGATTCCTAATGTTTCTCTATCGCAAATGTAAGTTTAAACGCTTTTATTTAATAATGTTTTACACTTCCTCATTTAAACTGAGCTTCTATTAGAATACATGCGTTATCTTTTATACATCAGCAATTAAAAAACCTCGTTGCGAACAAACATGGCTTGCCTCATTTTATGGAACGTCACATATTTTTTTTAAAACCAATAGCGTTTGAGAAAACGGCGTGGTTTCAAAACTCAAATATTTAACGTATCACTTTAATTTATTCTCTATAGAAAAAGTACGACAATTTTGTTAAGAGCCTTGTCAACTTAATTCATTTATTGACACCCCTTCTCTGAAATGTATAGTTCTTTATACTTTTCCAGAATTATTACTTTTCAACGTACACTATGTTTGAAATTCTCCAGTTATTGTGGTTTTCAATTAGAAATCACACAATGAGAATCATATTTTTGATTTGATAATACATTAGGCGAATAATGTAATATTCTGATGTTAAAGCTAGTCTTTTTGGGAACGAGAAATTGCATCAAAAGCTATTAAATAAACATGTTTAAGTACATAATTATATATTACATTCATCATTCATAATTATTTGAATATTATATCAAACTTAGATTTGAAATACAGCAGAACAGGGAACGTCAAGAGCAGAATGTCAGTTAAAATCTGCATTTCCTCGGAGTAGACACAACGATAAGAGAATAGAAATTTGATTCTTTAAGACTTCCGTATGAACTGAGGCGATGAATGATATATACTAACGTCTGCGAGCTCTATCCAATGCCAACTCATTATTTATTCGGTAAAATTATTAGAGTGGAAGGAGGAATATTCAAGATTACAACACGTGATCAAGTGTGGTAGAAGTGGTAAACACTAAACGTTGAAACATTTATTACAAGTCACTATCACATGTATAAAATGTAAACAGAGATGAAAATAATATGAGCTATCCTTCTAAACTGAATCGTGATGAGGTATCTTGTTTCAACTTATATTTTTAATTCAAATGAAAAAAACAAGATTTCATGAAACAATGATGTTGTTTTTAATATTCAGCAGAATTCACTTCAAGGAAGAGCAATGCATTTTTTAATTTTTTCTCAGATCAGTGTGAATGATCGCCTAAAATAGCACGAACATAGCTGAATAGAGAATTTTATTATGAACACTATACATGGTCTTGGGCATTACGGATCAGAGTCTTTGTTTTTCATTCTGATGGGGTGTTTTTATTAATGGTCAAGATCTACGAAGAAACTTTAAAAGTTGAAAAATAACAAAACTTCGATAGCTATCCACGAAATACGAGAAACGTTTGAAATCAAAGTTGTTCCTTTCAAAGGATTCTATAAGATTTTGTTTCCTGTTTTGCGGTATTTTTCATCTGCCGATCGTCTTTCTTGATTGATGATCCTAACAAAAGTGGAAAAAGTTTGCAATGCCCAGGCATGGCAATGAACTTGGAAACATCTGGCTAAAGCATCACTCAACAAGCAGCAAGCTAAACAAATTAAAATTATTTCTAACATGCGCACTCGAGGTATAGTACATTACCTTGCGTTGAAACTAAAAATCTTAAGTTTGCCAATAGCCGACACATCTCCAAAAGGGTAAGTCGACGACCTTGTTGTTTTTTCAGATATCGTTAAACTCTGAGTCACACGCTAAGCTTATTTTTTTGATGAATCGAAAGGTTTTTGAGATGATCGCAAAAAACTTGGTACTCCTGAAGTCAATGATGAACTCAAAATACAATATGACCGCCAACAGCAGTTGCTATTTCTTCAATTTCGTTTTTTTTTCAACTGATTTTTCGGAGTCACAACATCCAATTTGCCTAGGTGCCCCGTTTTTTGATCTTAAAGGTTCCTTCTGGTACGTCAGATGCTTGTGATAAAATCAATAGTGTTCCAGAAAAATTTGAAAAACTGATATCTTTTATCTTACTTCGGCTGTTGTTCTCAATCCTAGATCATTGTCGGCTTTGTTTTCATAGAATGCTGTTGAACTTTTGAACAAATTAAACTTGTTCTAAACATTCATTCTGTTCAACTTTATTGATTTTATGTGTTTCTTATGAGGAGAGAGGACAAGATGAATTTTTTTAAATTCTTTAGTTATATTTGATATGAGTTATCTGTTGTTTTTCAGCGACGCTCTTAAAATATTTTTCAATCAATTGAAATTTGTTGACATATTTACGAGTACTCTCAGGAAACGAACTAGTACTTAATAGTTTAATTTAGTCAGTAATAATATTTTAATTTGTACTGAAATTATAACATTTAGGTACAATATTATTACAATTTGAGTTTGCTCAACAATAGAATTTTCATTAGAACGAGAATTGTAACAACAAAGTTAATTGTTCATGGTAACTACAAGCTCAAATTACGAATGGCGAATTAAAACAAATAAGTTGGAGGAAAGATTTAAATAAGTATTTAAAACACGTTAGGCGTTTTGTTCCTCAGATATCTTTTTGAGACGTATTCGGTTGTATTCCAAGGAATGGTAACAATATTATAATAAAAAAATTCCTCCTTAGAATATTCTTGTTAATATTATAAAATAATTTAATGAATAAGTGCATTATTCAGGCATTTGTCGACTGAAAAATTCATTCATTTCGATGTCAGTTTTTTAATTAGGAACCTTATGATAATTTCAGCAAAACTTATTATTCATTTATGAATTTTCTGATTGTTGAAAATAAAGATGATAAACAAATGCATTATTCGGGCATTTCTCGATGGAAAAATTCGTTTTTCTCAATGCCAGTCCTTTTGATTGGGAACTGCTTGATAATTACCGTAAGGGCCTCTTTATCTTTTTCTGAAACCAGAAAAAAAGACAAACTTTAAAAATGACAAACTGAAACATTATTAAAATTACAATATAACAAAAAATGAATATCACAACATGAATGATTGACAAAATAGAAAAATTACAAAAATGAACAAAAAACAAAACAATAGGACGGAAAAATGAAGAAAGGGCAAAATACCAAAAAGAAAAATATAACAAAACAACAGAACGTCAAAATAACTAAACAACAATAAACAAAAATATAATAGTTCCGAATTTACTGTAAGAGTAAATTGTTTCGAAAAAGTAATAATTCCTATTGGAAAGATAACAAAAAATATTTAACTCTTCAACCAACCTTCAGTTTTGTTTATTTAGGGATTTAGAAACTGCAACTAATATATTGCGAACATGTTTAGAATTTTCTCGCAAGTTATTCTACAGAAAAACTTTATGAGCAACCATGCATACATTTGATATATCAATTTTTATATTAATTTCTTGAACTGTGTTAAGCTGGAAGAAATCGAAACGTACGTCGATTCTGTCATGCGGAATGGCATGCTTTGTACAAAATCGTCAGAATAAAACGATTTAATATTGTGATATGACCAATTTGTTTACTTATGCAATTTATTATACACAATTTAGAGATTAAGATGTGGCTACATTTTTTAGGAAGGTATGACATTTTTTATTTATGATATACTTAGGAGGTCGTTGGCGGTATAAAACTAGAACATCATAGTAAGATATCCGCCGAACATGTCAGGAATATCAAACTTTCCGCCTCGTTACATATATCCATCGCAATTCGTCTAGGATATCCTGTGTTATACCTAGGATATTTTTTAATCATTTCTTCAGTTAGCCTAAGTTTCTGAAGCTAAGGAACCCTCCAGGAACAGTATACAAATATACTATTACTAAAAATACAGTTGCTGGTCAAAGAATATTTTTATAATTATAATTATATAGAACATCAGATTTCAACAAATTATAAGATAATAATAATAAGTACAAGAGAAAATGTGCTAGCGTAATTGTGTGGAATTGGATAGGATAAATGTCGAATTAGCATAGCAGAGTTACAACAGAGTATTAAATATCTTGTCCCAAACCTATGGAACGAGGAATATAATTGAAATGTCTTAATTAAAATATGAGTTTAGGTGTTACATGTGTTCGTAGGTGAGATAATTATCACTGAGTGATTTCTAGAGTGGGATTGCCAATATTAATCGAATACATACAAAAAGCTTCTTTGAAGTGAAAATAGGAAGGCGCTTCCCCAATTGACACAGGCAGTTTGTTCCAGAGTCGCAGGACCCACACCCGTGATGTAAATTGGATGTCGCAGAATGGAGGGCGAGCAGGAAAGTGATGTCATGGCTGCTGTCTCATCGACAACCTTTTGCACTGAAATGGGCTTTTGTAAGATTGCAAGTGGACCGTCAGTATCCTCAGTATTCGTTCCTTCTCGACCCTCACTGTCCACGTAATGAGGATGCTCTTTCTACTCTACCTATTCCGAACTACGTGGAGGTAACAATAGGAGATCATACTTATACAGCTGGAGGTTTTCAGCCGTATTATCCAGACCAGCATCGCCATAGTGCTGGAACTAGAGAACATCCAGAAAGAGGAGATGATCCGGAAGCGAACCACGTATACGTAAATGCAGGACCTGGTCACGTCTATAGAGCATATACAAGTGACCAGGTCCTGCATTTACGTATAAGCGGTTCGCTTCCGGATAATCGCCTCTTTCTGGATGTTCTTCAGTTCAGGTATGATTGCCTTCAAGATCTGGATGGTACACTTCGAATTTTTCAGCTGTATAAGTATGGTCTCTTATGGTTACCTCCACCCAGTCTGGAAAATGTTGATTAGGAGGAGTATGCTCATCAGCTGCACCATTATGTTCAAGAAAGAACGAATACTGATGAAACTGATGGCCCAATGTCAATCGTACAAAGGCCCAGTCCAATGCAGAAGGATGTATATGAAGCCTCAGCCATGAGTGCACTTGCCAATTAGGGTAGTCCTCGATAGATCCAATGAAACTAGAATTGTCCCGCATTCTTACATTCATTCAGTGTGGAAGACGCTCGTTATCCATGCTTCAATAAGCAATTTCGATTGATGAAGGCAAAAAGAGTCAAAAAACTCATTTGTTGGTCAAATGTGCGACGTTTCGTTGGCATTGGTTCGCCAACCTCATCAGGCTAATTTATTAAAATAAAGAAACACCACATAAATATCACATATTTTACAGGTACATAGTATAAGTTAAAAACAAATTTAAAAATTACCGTTGACATTCACTAGTTAAAACATAAATTCTAACGCGTCTAATTTTGATAAATGTAAAAGACCCATTTTTGGTCGACTGAAATGACACTCTAAAGTCAACTGAAGAAACAAAACCTGGTGTCGTTATTATATATACGTACTCATACACATATTCATGGATAATACACTTTGAATTCTATCTTGTCGTAAGTTAAACACCCAAATTTAATTTCTGTAATAATGGAAAATATATTTTACTAAGAGCATAAATATCTTCTTTTTTATTAATATTATTTGAACTGCTGTTAATATGGATCATTTCTGAAATCATTCTTTTTTTATAGTTAGATTCTCGATC
Organism: Andricus quercusramuli; assembly: GCA_932178445.1. Lineage (NCBI taxonomy): Eukaryota > Metazoa > Arthropoda > Insecta > Hymenoptera > Cynipidae > Andricus > Andricus quercusramuli. The sequence goes on from CAKNXH010086317.1 coordinate 51,077, forward strand.
TACAATTTTTACATTGTCCCAATCAAATGTATGACCAAAATTATGTTGATGTTTATAAACGACCAACTCTGCTTTTTTCCTATTGATATGTTCATTGATCCGAGTTCTTAAAGATCTTTTCGTTTCACCCACATAAGATGCAGGACATTGTTTGCAAGAAAATTTATAAACTAAATTTGTTTCATCCCATTTTTTAGAAATATCTTTTCCTAATTTTATTACAGAATTTGAACTTTTTTTAATTGTAGGGATCGTAGCAATATTATAACTATTTAAAATCTTAGACAATTGTGTAAAATTATTAGAAAAAGGAAGGCAAACTTTAAGTTGATATACATTGGAACGAATCTGATTATTGTGTACAATCTTGTTTTGAGAGTGATATTTAATTTTGTTCATGCGGACATTTATGTTTTTATCAATAAAATCAATTGGATAATTATTATTAATCAATAACTGTTTAATTATTTTTAAATTATTTGAGTGAAAATTATTGTGAGATAATAATATAGCTCTGTCAACAAGATTGTACACTATATTTTTTTTTCTGTTGTATAGGATGATGTGAAAGAAAGTTAATTAGTCTGCCAGATGACATAGGTTTTTGAAACCAATTGGTGATAATGTGATTATCTTCTCTAATTAACGTCATGTCCAAAAAATTAATGTTTCTATTTTCCTCTAATTCAAAGGTAAATTTTAAATTTGTATGATAAGAGTTGAAAACTTGAATAACTGTATCTATATATTTATGTTTAATGCATATGATCGTGTCATCCACGTATCTGAAATATAGCAAAGGAACACAATCGTGAATTGTTTTCAATTTTTTTAGACATGTCACTTCCAAATCATCCATTACGATATCTGCAAATAAAGGTGAGATTGGAGAGCCCATTGGCGTTCCATTAATTTGTTTGTAAATATCGTCATTAATAATAAAAAAAGTGTTTTCAAAAAGGAATTTCGTACAAGTTATGATGTCGTTGAATGGAATTTTACATTGATTATGGATATATTCAACTCTTTTTTTTAAACTTTGTAAAACTAAGTTATAAGGGATATTTGTAAATAATGAACTAACATCAAGTGAAAGGAGAACATAATCGTCGTCTATGTATAGATCTTTAATTTTTTCTTTCAATTCAAAACTATTGTTGACATGTGAAATGGGAGTTTTTATACAATTTTTTAAATCATCGTAAATTATTTTGGCTAAAAAATGTGTTGGACTGTTAATAAGAGAAATAATCGGACGAAAAGGGACATCTTGTTTATGTATTTTTGGTAGACCATAACATTTTGCCAGAACTGTATCAGTTAAAGTAAGTTCATTGTTATGGTATTCATATTTTAAAAAATTATTGTCATTGAGATTTTTTAAGATTTTTGATGTGTCTGTCTGTTGTTTTTTTAAAGGGTTTTTATTTATAGGAATGTAAGTAGATGTGTCAGAAAGCAAATTGGTCATTTTTAAGTTATAAACTGATTTGTTCAAACAAACGGTGAGATTACCTTTATCAGCATTCGTAAAAAAGATACCGGAGTTATTTTTCAAACAATTTTTTGTATTATTTAATTTTTTTGAGATTTCTCTGTCTTCTCTGGTTATATGAACATTTCTTTTCAAAGTTTTATATATTTTCCATTATTACAGAAATTAAATTTGGGTGTTTAACTTACGACAAGATAGAATTCAAAGTGTATTATCCATGAATATGTGTATGAGGACGTATATATAATAACGACACAAGGTTTTGTTTCTTCAGTTGACTTTAGAGTGTCATTTCTGTCGACCAAAAATGGGTCTTTTACATTTATCAAAATTAGACGCGTTAGAATTTATGTTTTAACTAGTGAATGTCAACGGTAATTTTTAAATTTGTTTTTAACTTATACTATGTACCTGTAAAATATGTGATATTTATGTGGTGTTTCTTTATTTTAATAAATTAGCCTGATGAGGTTGGCGAACCAATGCCAACGAAACGTCGCACATTTGACCAACAAATGAGTTTTTTGACTCTTTTTGCCTTCATCAATCGAAATTGCTTATTGAATTAAACTATGGAAGGCGAATTTTTGGTTTCTTCAACGTTATCCATGCTAGCTGCACCTAATTTTGGAAGGAAAAATTGAAATTAATTTATGAAGATTTTGTACACTATAAACTTTAAATGTTGAAAATTTTCAACAATCGAAGGTGAACTAAGAATAAGCGCGTTTTTGGAAATGAAATTGCTTGAAGAATTAATCAATAAATTTTTTAAGTGTTCAAAATCATATCATTTTCAAACAATTTTAGGTTGAAACACTACAATAAAGGATTTCACATTGTTATTGAAATATTTAAAAAAGTGTCCATAGTTCTTCCAGAGAAATCATATCGGTCCGCATCAGTAATTTTATAAACAAAGCTTGACCAAGCAGACCTGGAAGACACTTCGTTTGAAAAACTAAAATAGTTGGAACAATCAATCAAGAAACTTGTGAGTGTTTAAAATTATATCATTTTCAAACAATTCTAACTTGAAAACAGTACAATAGAGTGATTATAATTTGTTTCTTGAAAAATCTGAATGGAAAAATGTAATTTACGAATTAAAATTTAAAAAAATAAATAATGAAAATTTTCAATTTTCAATTTAGCAACCTGAAGTTCGAACGATTCAAGGTTTATTTTATTTCAAATAATTCAATTTTATTCAGTTTATTTTCCAATATATTAATTTAAATGTTTTTGAAAATTGAAAGACGATTTTGAAGTTTCAATTGGATGCATGAATTTCATTAATTACTAAGGATTTCGAAATGGAATAGTTCAATTTTTGATTGAAAAATCTATAGATTATTTAATTCTGAACAGATTTCCTGGAAATTCAGATTGAAATTTAGAGATAGGCGTTTGATCTTTCAGATGAAGGGATGTATCTCCTATAAAAATGCAAGCATTTGAGAGGCCAGGAAGAACCCAATACTAATCTCTATTCAGTTTTTTCCAGTTTTGAGTTCACGTTCAAAAGCCCGATATCCTGTGGTCTTTGATTTTGTATTTTCTTTTTTTTTTATACAGTGGTCGTGCATTTTCGAAAAAAGGTAGTGTAGCACAACAATCGGCAATACAGCCCAAGAAACGAGAAAAAGTTCTGATAAATTTTTTAACCAGCGTAATTATTAGTCATAATAAAGTAAGAGATCATGACACTCGGCTTATTTTCCGGGTGTTTTTCTCGAACGATTATTTGTGTTAGTGTGCCTGATTATCAGTATACGAGAACGGCATTTATTCATCTCTTTTTGCTGATTCAACGTTATCTTGGCCAAGGTTTCAATTTTTAGTCAGACCTGCGAATCATTCTAAGGCTGCTTAAATAATGTATAGTTATGCCATAGTTGATGAAAAACATTTTTCGAAATGAGTTTCTTAATTTAGAAAAGCTTCATTTTCAAATTGTTTAAACCACGAGAGCTGAATTTGAGGATGATCATCGTCAAGCGTCTCATACTTATTTTTTATATGTACATATTGAAATACACAGTTTCTAATAGATATTGATAATTTCAAATTAAGACGTTTTCATTTCAACGATTTCTATCGTTTGACTATTGTAAATCTGAATTTAAATTTTTTTACTCTGCACGTTTTTACACTTCCTCATCCAAACTAAGTGTTCATCATACTACATGCGTTATCTTTTATAGATCAGCAAATATAAAGCCTCTGTGCCGACGAACCTATTTTGAAAATGTCATCAACTTTATTCATTTATTCACACCCCTTCCTTAAAATGTACAGTTTTTTATAAGTTCCAGAATTATTACTTTTGAACGTACATAATGTTTGAGATTGTCCAGTTATTGTGGTTTCCAATTTGAAATTGGACAATGCGTATCATATTTCGTCTCTGATAACATATTGGGCAAACATTGAAATCTTAGGGGAATTCCGTGATAGTTGACAATTCGAATATATATTACAATAAATTCGAGACACGTCCGATATAAGGTTCGATCAATAAAAATACTTCCATGTTGAACCTTGTCTTTTTGGTAACGAGAAATGAATCAAAAGCTCTTGAATAAACATGCTTGAGTAAATCATTACATATTTCATTCATCATACATAATTATTTGAATATTATGTTGAACTCACATTTAAAGAAACAGCAAAACGGGAAACGTCAAGAGCAGAATTTACGTGAAAATCTGCATTTCCTCTGAGTAGAGACAACGATAAGAGATTAAGAATTAAATTATTTGACACTTCCGTATGAATTGAGGCGATAAATGGTATATGCTAACGTCTGCGAGCTATTTCCAATGACAACTCATTATTTATTGGACAAAATTATTAGATTGGAAGGAGGAATATTCAAGATTACAACACTCAATCAAGTATAGTAGAGGTGGAGAACATTGAAGTTCAAAACATTTGTTTCATCTTTCAAGTCACTATCGCATGTATAAAAATGTAAACAGAGAAAAAAATAATATGAGCTATTCTTCTGTAACTGAATACTGATAATGCATCTCATCTTAACTTCTACTTTAAATTCAAATGAAAATACACGTTTTTAAAACAATTATGTCGTTTGTAATATTCAGTCTTTCCATTCTGATGGGGTGTTCTCATTATTGATCAAGATCCCCAAAAAAACTTGAGGAAGTTGAAAATAACTAAACTTCGATAGTTTTTCTCAGAAATTTAGTTTTTTATAATATGCGAGATACACGAAACGTCCGAAATCAAAGATGTTCCTTTCAAAGTGTTCTACAAGATTTCGGATCCTGTTTCGCGGTATTTTCCATTTGCCCATCGTCTTTTTTGAGTGTTTCCAAGAATTGACATTGGAATCAAGAATGTTTTTTAAGCCAAGGAGATACATTTTTAATTAAAAAGTTCAAATATCTATCAAAAAAGATACATCCTCGTCAAAAAATTGAATAGTTGAATTTCCAGTTGAAGAAATTAATTTTCGATAGGAAAAACAAATTTTCAATCAACGAAATAAAATTTCAATCGAAGAGATTAATTTCCTACCAGAAAGGATTAATTTTTAACAAAAAACCAAATTTTCAACCAACTTTTAAATTTTCAGAGGGATTTTTAACCTAATTGTTAAATTTTCTACAGAAGAAATTAATTTTCAACCAAGAAGGTAAATAATTAGACACCAAGAAGATTAATTATACAGGTTCAGTAAAAAAAGTGACAGGCGCACAATCTGGCCTTATTTTCTATCGAGCACGTCAGGCTTTTCCCCTAGAAACTTTCGTGAATTCACATAATTCCGTGAATTCATATAATTCCGTGAATTCATAGGATTCTGTGAATTCATAGGATTCCGTGAATTCATAGAATTCCGTGAATTCATAGGATTCCGTGAATTCATAGGATTCCGTGAATTCATTTAGTAAATCCATAGCATTCCCTGAATTCATAGAATTTCGTGAATTCCCTGATTTCTTTCCAATTCCTTGAATTGTTTTGAATACTTTGGGATTCCGGAAATTTCACATTAGTTGGAAATTCCTTTCCAGTATCTTGTGGGGGCGGAAAGGCACCCCTAAAATTCGTCATAGAAACAATGTTAGCTAAACAGCTACCCTTTTTCAATATCTCTTGGGGGCGGGACAGTGCCCCTTTGACTGGTCACAGAAAAAATGTTGGTCAAACATCTAACCCTTTCCAATATTTCGGGGGGGGGGGGAACCCCTGCAAATGGTCACAAAAATTATGTTAGCCAATCCGCTGCTCCTTCCGAATATCTCTTAGGGGTGGGGAAGCAGTTCTGTAATTGGTCACAGAAGTAACGATAGTCAAACCTCACCACTTTCCAATACTTTACAATACTTCATGGGGGCGCAAAGGCACCGCCTTGACTAATTACAAAATTAATTTTGGTTAAAACCCTTATTCCTTTATAAATTTTCGTAGGGAAAAGAAGGTATCAGTTAACAACAAAATTTCGAGAAAAAAAAAACAAAAAAAAATGCAATTTCTAAAGGTTTTTTCGAAATTTTTTGTAGCGAAATAAAAAAAAACACAGAGCTTCCGAATTTTTACTACATATTTATTCAGTCTTTAGTAGTAACTCTGAATTTTTATATGCAAAAATATGATCTTGATCGCGAGTTTTATCGAGTGAACGGCAACCATATAAAAAAGGTAGATAACCGGCGAAAATGATTCTGTCAGAGTGGCTCATCCAAAATCAAAAAACAGAATTGGATGCTAATCTATAGGTAGATGGCTATCGCCGGAACTAGGATTTTTTGAAAATCTTGAAAATTTAATTTTTTATGTGCTTTCAAACATTAAGACCAAAAATTTCATGATTTTTTGCGACTATGTTTTTATGAAAGAAAAGGTTCAATATATTTCAAAAATCCTAGTTCCCGCGGTAGCCGTATGTGTGCTGAATGTGCAATTGAAATTCAAAAGCAATCGATTGAACCATTTTTAAAAAATCATGGTTGCCAGTTCAAAAAATTTAAATACGCTTTAAACACGTTAACGTCTTACTGCTGTAACTTACCAACGACTTTGAATTTTGAGAAATTACTTTAAAAGTATATTCTATACATGCTCTAGATTGGACTCATGCAACAACAAAAAAATCGATTTATTGAAACCATCACACGGGATGACCCTTTTAAGAGTATCGTTATTGTCCAGTATACAACAAAAATTTCAATGCATTTTTGATCAACGTTTTTTGCATGAAGTCGTTCACCCATAATAAGAAGCAACTGTTTTTCACTTATTCCTGGTAAGAATGATTAGAAATCTTATTCAATATTTAACTTTATGTGGGACGAAAATTTGGTTTGATGAATTGAAGCTAGAATTTCGTGTCATTGTAGCTCAACAGTATTACCATTCCAATATGACTTGAGTACATAAGCACTGCATTGGAAAATTATTTTTTTTACGTATAGAGTAAAATGATTTCACTTACCACTCGAACTCGCACCATCAGATGGAGAAGCTAAAATTTCTTGTTGCAAACCCCCCCAAAGTATTGAGAGAATCAGATAAGTTAATGTACCCATTATGGTAAGAAGCTATGTAATAACAAAATCAAACTGATGGCAAGGAAACAAATATTCTTCTTTCATAAGGAAACCTTGTTTACGGTTTTACTGAATTCAATTACTATTCAAACCATGGTGGAATGACGAGGTGCTGTCTAATCCCACGCTCGTGACACTTTGCCCAATCAGAATCATGCGAGTGAAAAAAGAGTTATTTACATTTCACAGACTGATGAGAAAATTAAAGTTTCAACAGTATTAGCACATTCTGACATTAGAAAAAATGTTTAGGGGTGACTTTCAGGGGTTCTATTCACCCCTCTGATATATCGAGTGACAGATGGGAACAATACGCAACACAAATTTTTTGCATATCAATTTAAATATTTATTGCAAATAATAATGAGCATGGCATGGAATCTGAAAGTGAAACTAACCTAAGGGTAGTTTACCATCTTAAAAAGTTGTAGTTTTTTTGCAGATTTAATAAAAGTGTCAATTTTTACAACAAAATATTTGAAAAAAATATTAGTTTTTGCTCCCTCAAACATATGAGTAGCATCCCTCAATCGTCACAATATCCTGCACATATACGAAATTCCAAGGGAAATCCAATGCAATTGAGTTGAAAGATAATAATTTATAGATCGAATCCATTTCAAATCAGGCCCGTTCTGCACTTGAAGTTGCAGAATCTCTCGGGTACAAAATATGTTGTTTTTTAGAGTGAATTACGCGATACGTATTTTTGCGATTTGTGAAAAAAAATTGTTTACAGAGTTATGCGTGTTGGAATTTTTGGCTTTGTTTTTCAAAAAAAAAAACAAACAATTTTTCCATTAAACTCGTAAAACTTTTGACCAAATTTAGACCCAACTTATATTTTTTGCCGATTTTTTGTTGAGTTTGTACTATCATAAGGAAAATACCTTGTGAGTTTAATGCGGGCTAAATAACTTTTGTGGGCAGGAGAATTTTTTTTCATTAGATCGAATTTTCACATTTTTCTTGAAAACAACAACAGATACAAAAAAATGTTGAGAAAATAGTTTGCACATTTAAAAAAGTTCTACAAAAATTTTTGTTACGCATTTATGATATCTTGTACCATTTCCGAGAAAAATGAAACAATTCAATTTTCATAAACAAAAAATTGTCTTTATTCCTGGCTTATGGAAAGAAAAATTTGGAAACTTTCTGGCATTATTAAAATGAAATATTATTAGAAATAATGATAAATTGTTTAAACAATTAAGCATGTTAACTTTAACTTATTTTCGCCTCACTCTAAAAGAAAATTGAACAAAAAGTGGAAATTAAAAAAATTCAATTTTCTAGAATTATTTTTATAGAATGTTGTTAACAATAATAATAAATTGTTAGAACGATTAGTTTTATAAACTATAATTATTACGTCAATATAATTGAAAATTGGACGAAAAGTGGATTTGTGAAAAAACCGACAGAATTTTTCAATTTAAATATTATTAACAACAATAAAAAATTGTTTTGACAATCAATTACGTTAACTTTGATTAATTATTTACCACAATCTAATAGAAAATTGGAGAAAAGTGGAAATATGGGGAAAATTCAATTTTCTACCATTATTATAAGAGAATTATATTAACAATAATAATAAATTATTCAAACACTTATTTTTGTTAACATCAATTGCTATGTCACTCTATTTGAAAATTGGACAAAACGTGGATTTGTGAGAAAACCCCGACTTTCTAGCACTTTTCAAATTAAATATTAACAATAATGATGGATTGTTCAAACAATTGATTATGATAACTTCAATCAATTATTCGCCGCAATCTAATTGAAAATTGGACAAAAAATGGAAAAAATTCAATTTTCTAGCATTACTCTAAGAGAATCTTATTGACAATAATAATAAATTATTTAAAGAATAATGTTTCTAAACTTTATTTGTTATATGACTCTAATTGAAAATTGGACGAAAAGTGGATTTGTGAAAAAACCGCGACTTCCTAGCATTTTTCAAAATAAATATTATTAGCAATAATAATAAATTGTTTGAACAATTAATTATGTTACCTTCAATTAATTATTTACCTCACTCTAATTGAAAATTGGACAAAAAGTGGAAATTAAGAAACAAATCAATTTTCTAGCATTAGCCAGCTATTTTGAATAAAAATTCAAAATTTTAGAGCATTTTGAAAAGTTCGAATACCATTTTTTCAAGATTTAAAAATTCTATTTGCAGCTATTCATAGTACTCGAAAATCGAACAATTTATCAGAGATATAGCATTTTCAATATGAAAAAAACGAAAGAAAATGAACATTTTAAGCCAAAAATCCTCATGAAATAAAGACCATAAAAAAAAACGTTGCTTTTTGAAAGCCCTACTAGATTAACATAACAATATTTTGATTTTTTGTGAAAAGCTGAAAATTCCAATTTTGAAGGCACAACAAATAATGGACCATAGAATGTCCATTTTTCCGCCAAACTATGCCAGATACGGAAAAACATGAATTCACAAAAAAATTTGTTATAATTTATTTTCTGACAGGATGTGTAGTATTTGTTTTATTTGTGAAAAACAACATTAAAATGAAAAAATGTAATTGTTGGACAAAAGACGCAAGCTACGAAAAAAATAATACGGCAAAAGTTGTTTATCCAAAAAGGAGCTCCAAATTTTTTATTAATAATTTTTTGATAGGATATGTAGTATTTATTTGATTTGTAAAAAACTACATTGAAAGTTAACAAAATTAATTTTTCAAATAATGTATTATTATTATTTTCTGCAATTCTTAACTATTTTTTTCACTTTCCACTTGGTGTGAGTGAATATAGTTAATTCAATTTAGCAAAAATAATTATTCAAACAAATCATCATCGTTTTTAACTGTTTCCTCCTTTATTAATGGTAGATAGTTTCGGTTTCTTCTAAAATGTTTTATATTGTACCCAATTTTTACTTAGGAAAGTGAAAAATAATGCAAGTCAACAAAAATCGTTGTTTAAACAATTTGTTATTGCTTATAACCTTCTACTCTTATATATGTGCTCAAAAGTTGCGGTTTTTCTCTGAAGTCCTAAACTTGTTGTCCACTTTTCAGTTAGTGAGGTATTCATTGATGATATTCAACAAACATGTTCATTCAAACAATTGATAATTGTTCATAACCATATTTTCTTCGACTAATGCTAGACCTCAACAAGAATAATTTTTCTGATAGTATATTGTATTTTTTTAAATAAATTGATTTGACTCTTTTCCCAATGCTACAAAAAAATATTCGAAGGAAGAAGCTATCTTAAGTAAAATTTAGAATTGCACATATTTTGATATTGACCCCAACCGCATTCTTCCCAGGAGAAAATACGTCTCGTCAATGAAAATATACATATTTGAAGATTTATGTATTTATGTGTGTATGAATGTATGTTTTGGTATCAAAAATATGACTTTACAAAATGTTTGAACGATGAATATTCAATCAATGAGGAATCGCGTTAGAATAAAAAATACATATTAAAGTAGCCCAATTTTGTATGTTACGAAGAACACATTACAAAGTTTTACCAAAAGAATACAGCTGCATTTTTCAGGAACATATGAAATTTTTTAATCAGGAAATATTAAGGACGTCCTTGGCATTATGAAATTAGAAAAATCATAGTAGGATATCCAAGAAATATCTCAGGAATATCAAACTCCCCACCCCGTTCGAATTCCTTCTCAATTCGTCTAGGATATCCTGTGATGAAACTGAGATATCCCAGTTTATAAATATGCTCGTCCGCTGATATCACTTGATAACAATTCGTGAACGAAGGGTGCTCTATAGATCGAACCATCTCCCATATTCACGTATACGTGATTCGCTGCCGGATAATTGCCTCTTTCCGGATCTTCTCGAGTTCCGGCATGATGGCGATGATTGTCTGGATTGTACGGTACAAATTCGTCAGCTACATAAGTATGGCCTTCTATGGTTACCACCACGTAGTGTGGAGAAGTTGGAGTTCTAACAGCATGCTCATCACGTTGATCTTGACGGATGAGAAGGAACCAATACTGATGATACTGTTGGCGCAATTGCAATCGTACAAAAGCCAATTCCAATACAAAACGCATTTCATGAGGCCTCAGCCATGAGATGACTTCCCAATGATTGTATTCATGGATATATCCAAAATAACTAGATCCGTTCCGCATTCTTACATAAAGTTGGTGTGGACGATGCTCGTTATCCATACCACCTGCACCTAATTTTTCAAGAAAAAATTGACATTATTTATGAAGATTTGGTACATGATAAACGTAAAATATTTGAAACTTCAAACAGTTAAAGGTGAACTAAGAATGACCTACACATGTATGTATTCTTGAAATGGAAAATGTCTGTTTTGAAGTGGCGAAGACTGGGACGGAATGGGACAGATTATATTGATCATTAAAGTGATATTATTTTTGAGCAGCCCAAAAATCAGAGGCTCCATTTGAACTGCAAAATTCTGAAGAAGATTATTTTTTGACAAAGTCTCATCTGCGCGATATCAAGAGGTTGTTTTTTAACGTTTAGTAGAGTCCGAAAAACCAAATTGTTATTTTCAAGAAGCCAAAAAATCAGATTCTCTGTTGACACTCGATGTAAAAGTAAGTGAAAGTGAATATGAAGTTTGGGATTAGGTTCTTAACCCGAAACAAAATTAAATAACCCCCTGAATCCACATCCAGTACATTTCACGAAGCAACCCCTTGACACCAAGCAGATATGATTTTGTCAAAAAGTAAATGGAGTCTCTGATTTCTGTGATCCTCAAAAACACCAAGACCGATTTTTGTGCTCCAACTCTTGCCGTTGAAAAACAACCACTTGACAAGGCGTTGATATGATTTTTTCAAAAAATAATCTTTTTTAGAATTTTGTTGTGTCAGTGGAGTCTCTGACATTTGGTTCCATGAAAATTCAAATTCAAATTTATAGATAGGCGTTTGATCTTTCAGATGTTGGGATGTATTTGCTAAAAATATGCAAGCATTTTAGAGGCCAAGAAGAGCACAACACTACTTTGCATTTTGATATTGCCAGTTTTGAGTTCTTACTAACAGGATGATTTTTTGTACGTAGGGGTCTTTTTTGAAATTTTTTTTGGTGCACTCGAGAGAACAAATAAGCCAAAAATTCTGAAGCACTTTGTTTTTTGCAGACTTTATATTTGGCAAGCAGGTGTTCTTGCACATAGGATGAGGATTTTTTAATTTTTTGCCGTGCATCAGAGAGCTCAATATAGGCTCATAATTCTGGTGCACTTTGTTTTTTTCCGAGTTTGTGTTTTTACATAAGGGAAAGTTTTATTATCAGTCCCGGTGGTTTTCAGAAATTTGTTTTTGCCGTGTTCAAAAGCCCAAAGAAAGGCCAAAGAAGGCCAATGTTCCTTGGTCCCCGATTTTTTATTATTTTATTATTATTTTTCTTTGTTTTTTTATTTATTTTCATTTTATTGCTTTTCATCATTTTTCTATTATTTTTTAATTATTATTTTTTACCAAGCGTCGATTAGATTACACGCGTTATCTTTTATAACTCAGCAAATAAAAAGCCTCGATGCCGACAAACATGGCTCGCCTCATTTTATGGAACGTCACATATTTTTCTTAAAATTAATAGTGTTTGTGAAAATGGCGTAGTTTCGAAACTCAAATATTCAACTCATTATGTTAATTTATTATATATAGGAAAAGTACCACAACTGTGTTGAAAGCGCTGTCAACTTAATCCATTTATTGACACTCCTTGTTTGAAATGTACAGTTTTTAATACTTTTTCCTGAATTATCACTTTTAAACGTACATTATATTTAGAATTGTCCAGAATTTGTGGTTTTCAATTTTAAATTGGACATTGGAAATCATATTTCCGATTTGATAATATACTAGCAAATATTGTAATCTTAGGGGATTTTTGTAATAGTTGACAATTCAAATATATAGTACAATAAATTCGAGACTCGTCTGCTAAATGATTGGATCAATAAAAATACTTTAGTGTTAGAACTGGTCTTTTTAAGAACGAGTAATTTCACTAAAAGCTCTTAAATAAGCATGTTCGAGTAAATAATTATATATTATATTCATCATACATAATTATTTGAATATTATAATAAACTTACCTTTGAAATACAGCAAAACGGGGAACGTCAAGAGCAGAATTTTAGTGAATATCTGCATTTCCTCTGAATAGACACAACGATAAGAGAACAAGAATTTGATTCTTCAAGGCTTTCGTATAAACTGAGGCGATAAATGGTATATAATAACGTCTGCGAGCTCTATTCAATGAGATTTCATTATATATTTTGTAAAATTATCAGAGCGGAGGGAGGAATATTCAAGATTACAACACGTAATCAAGTATGGTATGGGTGGCAAATACTAAAGTTGTAAACATTTCTTTTATCTTTCAAGACTCTATCTCATGTATTGAAATGTAAATATAGCCTCTTAAACGTTTGAAAAAATTAATCTTGTTTTGAACATTCATTCTGTTCTATTTTATTGATATTCTCAGTAAACCAACTGGAACTTAAAAATGTTTTAATATATCGATAATATACACTACAAGTGGTGGGTACTCTGTTACCACTTGTATATATTGTTTCTGACTTTCGTCTCTAGTAAGAAGGGAGTTAAAGACATATATCAATTTTACAAATGTCTGTTATATTTTGTAAATCGTATTCAGAAAAAAGAAAGAGGTGTCTTATGCATACAGTTCTTCATTCTTCATTTATACCTCAACATGCACAGAGAGCTAGTAATCAATCACTTAATTCTAATTACTACGCAATAATCTTATACATAATCTGATACTTACTTTGTAGTCGACACTGCTTATTTATTCATTTTATTTAGTTCATAGATTAAATTATAAGTTTAATCAAGTATACTGCCGATCAGTGCTTGTAATATCCTGTTCCTCAAAGGGCTTTCTATCCCTAGGAACTTTCTCTTGAATAAATACAAATACATAAAAAAAGCTTTTTTGAAGCGAAAATGGCGTTGCGGTTCGAAAAATATTTATTTTGGCCTTGAAAAGAATGATAATGAATCTTTCAACACGAATAATTTTTCAAAAAGTATATTGTATTTTTTCATTGAATTGATTTGACTCTTTTCCCAATGTTGAAAAAAAATAATTGGAAGAAAGAAGCTATATCAAGTAAAATTTAGATTTTGCCCAATTTTTTAGGCTAATGCATTCTAGGAAAAATATTTGAATGAAATAAATAAATTACAAATGGAAAAATCATTTAAAAATAATTTCCATCCAAGCACAAATATAATTAATAATATTTCAATTTAGCCGGTAATAATATTCTCATATGTACTGAAATGCTAACATTTACTTACAATATTATCACAATCTGTGTTCAGTCTACAATAAAATTTTCATTCGAACGAGAATTATGAAGGAAAAGTTGATTATTTATTTAAATTTCCCACCTCAAAATACAAATGGTGGGATGAAACAAAAAATTAGCGGGAATAATTTGAATAAGTATTCAAAACACATTAGGCTTTCTATTTGTCAGATATTCTTTACGGACATATTCGGTTGTCTTGTGAGGAATGGAAACAATATTATAATGAACGAAATTTCTCTTAAAACTATCCTTGTTAATATTACAAATAAATTCATCAAGTTAATGCATTATTGGACATTTGTCGAAGGAGAATTTGTTTTTTTCAATACCAGTCCTTTCGATTGGGAACGTCATGATAATATCAGCGACATTCACAATTTGTTGAATAAATTTATTTTTTTTACATTTATTTCAAATATACACTATTTGAGCATTTAACAAAAAAAAATAGTTTTTTCTATCTCAGTCCTTTTGATTGATAAGTCTAATGATAATTTCATCAACATTCATAGTATGGAAGAAAAAGGTAATTCTACTCGATACTGAAGCTGCAGCAGCCGCACTAAAGGAATGAGAGTTATAAGAGACTGAAAGAAATCCCCGAATAATTCATTTGGTTAATGAATATCTTTGAAGAGGATATACAATTATTCAACTAATTATGAATTATTCTGAAATTATCGTGAAATTCACATTTAAAAGGACTGACATTGTAAAAAACTAGTTTTTCTGTCAAAAAATGACCAAAGAATGCATTTGTTAATTACATTTGTTGAAAAATCATAAAATTCATGAGCTTATTATGAATGTTGCCGAAATTATCACGAAATTCCCAATCGAAAATACTGACTTCAAAAACAAATGAATTTTTCAGTCGACAGATGCTAGAATAATGCATTTGTTTATCAAATTCAGTTATAATATTATTGACGAGATCCGAGAATAAACAAAGAATCAGGCTCGACATCTTTCATTGAAAGTTCATAAGCTCTTTATTTAAAATTTTTTTTTTGTCCTAATCGGTCAATACCTATGGACTGCATGTTATTTTGAACCAAAAAAGTTATTTTTTTCTCACCGTAAATCGGCCATTAGGGCCATCTTGTCTTTTCTTGAAACAAAAAAAAAAAATTTCAAATGACATAATAAAAAAATATTGAAATAACAATATAACAAAATATAAAAAAAAACATTAAACATTGACAGAATACAAAAATTACAAAATCCATGAATAACAAAACAATTAGATCTCAAAATGAAAAAACGGGAAAAATGCCTCAATGAAAAAATGACAAAACAACAAAAAGACAAAATGACAAACCGAAAAATTGATTAAATGAAAAAATAACAAAATGACAGCCGCGACTACAACGAGAAAACGATAATGATGAAAACGACCACACAACAACAGCCAAAATGAAAAAAGAAAACAGTGTAATCCAATAATAAATAAAAATATATTAGTTCAGAATTTAGTGTGAGAGTAAATTGTTTCAGAAAAGTAATAATTGCTATTGGAAAGATAACAAAAGATATTTGAACTCTTCAACCAACCTTCAATTCTGTTTATTCAGGGATTAAGAAACTTTTAATAAACTATTGCAAGCATGATCAGAATTTTTTGCAAGTTATTCTGCAGAAAAGCTTCATTAGCATCGTGCATAAACTTGTTAACTTAATTTTTATATTAATTTTATGAACTGTGTTCAGCTAGAAAAGATCGAAATATACGTGTATCTTGTAATGCAGAATGCCATGCTTTGTACAAACTCGTCGGAAGAAAATACTTTCATCTTTAATATGATCCAATTATTCACTTATACAATTTTTCGTACATAATTCAAAGATAACGATATAATCACATTTTGCAGGAACATATGACATTTTTTAATTATGATATATGTATGAGGTCCTTAGCATTTTAAAGCAGAACATCATAGTAGGATATCCGCGGAATATCTCAGGAATGTCAAACTTTCCACCCCATTGGATATCCTTCTCAATTTGTCTAGGATATCCCGTGATGAACATGAGATATCCCAGTTTATAAATCGACTCATTTACCGATATCGCTTGATTCCAATCGTGAAGGTAAGCGTGATCTGTAGACGTAACTGTGTGGAACATTTATGTATACGTTGTTTTCTTCCGGATAATTGCCTTTTTGTGGACGTTCTCTAGTTCCGGATCTATGGCTTTCATGATTTATATGGTACGGTTGAAAATCGCCAGTTTCATAAGTATGGTCATCTATGCTTACCACCACTAATTTTGGAAAAGTTGAACCAGGATAAGAACCTGGAGGAGCTGGATCGTGTGGGTGGAGATCGAACCAATAATGATGATACTGAGGATGCGGATGGCCCAATAGCAATCGTACAAAAGCCTCATTCAATAGCGAACGCCGACCATAAATATTATGTATCAGAAATGGAGGCACTTCCCAATTGTTCATTGGCTGGATATATCCAAGAAAACTAGATCCGTCCCGCATTCTTACATACATTTGGTATGGACGACCCTCGTGGTCCATTCCTGGGACTGGTGGGACGGGAAGGGGCAGAATATTTTGATGATCAAAGAACTCGCCACCTGTAGTGAAATCTTGAAGTATGAGTTTTCATTTGAATAGTGTGAACGTTTACGTTTAAAGTTTTCAACGAAACAAAAGGTTCATTTCTTAGATCTAAAAAGATGAACGGTTTCTTGGGTATACAGCATGTTTTTGGGGTATTTTCATACTTTAAGCATCCAAATTTGGAAATCATAATTTCTAATCAATCAAAGTTACTGGCGATTTTTTATTTAACTGCTAGGGTGTGAAATCAATTCCAAACAAGTGAAGGAAGGGTGCATAGCACGGATATTATATATGTGCATTGACATCAAAACCTGTTAAAAGTCGCCTCCTATATACGCTTTAAAGTGCTTTTGTTTATCAATGTATTAATAAAAGAAAATCTCTGGTGCATCAATCCGTATAAAATATCGATTTCCTTGTTTCAATAATTAGGGGATGATTAGATGACTCCGGAGATAAATTCAAATGCAAATCCTTCTGAAAACCCGCTACCTGTATGTGTTTTAAAGTGATTTTGTTGATCATTTTACAATTTAAAAAATCTCTGGTGCTTCATCCGGTATAAAATATCGACTTCCTAGTTCAATAAATAAGGGATGATTAAATGGCCCTGGCAATAAATTATAATGCAATCAAAGACATCTTTGTCGTTCTGAACCTTTCCTATTCACTTTAATATGATTCCTATCATCATAGATTGATCACAAAACATTTTGTGATTTTAGTCATTAACAAATGTCGATATTCCGGATTAAATAAACAAGGAATGATAAAAGAACCCTTGAAGTGAATGCACATATTTAATATTCGTGCTACGCACCCTTTCTTCACTTATTTGAAAGTGATTTCATACCCTAGTAGTTAAATAAAAAATCTCCAGTGACTTTATACCCAAAGAACCGTTAATCCTTATAGATCTTATAAATGGGCATTCTGTTTCGGTGAGGCTGACAGTCAAAATGTGAAACATTTAGCGAAATCTAACAAAGAGTTTAGGAGAACAAAAATCAGAGCCTTTATCTAGCCTGAAAATTTCCAAAAAGATTGTTCTTTTTTGACAAAGTCATATCTGCGTCATGTGAAGGGGTTGTTTTTTAACATGGAGGGTTGGAGTCACAATATTTGCATTCATAAAACTCCAGATTGAATTTTCCACTTCATAATGATATTAAACAACCCCCAAAATCCAACCCGAGTACATTTGACGAAACAGTTCATAAGTAACACGATGTCAAACTGCCAAGAATTTTTTTTGGTCTGTTAAAAATACCAAGATCGAATTTTTGGGTCACAGCCCTTAACGTAAAAAAACATCCCTTGACACGACACAGATATAACTTCGTCGAAAAATAATCTTTTTAGAATTTTACTGTGTAAATAGAGTCTCTGATTTTCGGGCTCCAACCCTTAACGTGAAAAAACAATCTCTTGAAACTACGCAGATGCGTTATCTTTTATGGATCAGCAAATAAGAAGCCTCCATACCGACAAACCTGGCTCGCTTCATTGTATGGAACGTCACATATTTTTCTTAAAATCAGTCGTGTTTGAGAAAACGGCGCAGTTTCGAAACTCAAATATATAACTTATTATCTTAACTTATTCTCTATAGGAAAAGTACCACTGAAAATGTTATTTTGTAAAAACGGTGTTTTTAGGTTTAGTTCAAGAACAGAAAAAGCTACAGCATTTCATCCAGAGAAAAAATGCGACATTAATTTCCTATGAGAATATGAAATTTTCAATTTAAAATTCGAAACTTGTTTCAAAGGTCTCCAGGGGCCAGCGCTATTCAGCGAGAACAATTTATTGGCGGTCAAGAAATGAAGTTTAGATTTTTTTCTGAGTCGCAAAATTGGTTTGTTAGTTCGAAAAATTATAATATACTAACCTGAACCTTGGTTCCCAGAGCTTGGAGCCTGTGGCGGACTTCGAGGTACTATTGCCGTGCTAACATCTTCATCTGTAAGATATAATATAGAGATTCATATCGAACAATTTTTTTTTAAAAACCCCAAAAATTTTTGAGTCCCAAAAATTTTTTGTTAGTTTAAATAATTAATATATACTAACCTGAATCTTGGTTCCTAGAACTTGAAGCCCGTGTTGATCTTCGAGATACTCGTGCCCTGCTATTACCTGCATTTGTGAGATATAATATAGAGATTTTTATTAAACAATTTTTTCAACAAACCCCAAAAATTTGAAGTAGGCGACTCCAAACCTCCCCTTATAACACACGCAGGAAGAGGATTTGTAAAATTTACAAACATGTTTGGTACAAATGTGGACAACATGATATTTTAGAAAATTTTAAAAGTAGTTCAATTAAATGTTCTTCCAAATTACAGGAGAACTGTTATTCAAAGTTACCGGTAAATAACTGCACATGCCCATGAATTTTCATAATTGCCCATAAACTGAATACGTTTCTAAAATTTACAGAAAGTTGTTTTTTGTTTAAACGTGGTTTTCAGGTTTACTTTGAAAACGGGGATAGCTACAACATTTTAGTTTCATGAAATAATATGAGTAATCAAATTTTATATAAGAATATATACTTTTGGAATCAAAATTTTTTTCTAAATCCCAGCAATTCTTTTGTTATTTCAAACAAATTATAATATACTAA